>JBBYHK010206757.1:0-31966 GCA_038382065.1 Adansonia grandidieri | reverse complement strand
TCCAAGCTAAGAATTAACATTTTAGAGAAAGCTAATTTTGATTTGAAAAGAAAGATTGAAAGCTTGGAACAAGAAAAAAAATCATTTTGGACAAATCTTTTCAAGTTTATATGACCAAGTGCTCACATTGTAATTTTAACGGTCATAATTTGCATACTTGTCCTATCAAGAAAATGACGCAATTTAAAGTTAGGCAATTATGGGTTCCTAAGGGAACAAGAGGCTTTAAGACTAATATTCATGGACCCAAAGCAATTTGGGTACCAAAAACCAAGTGAAAGTCTCTTGTAGGCGTGTTAGAGCTGTTAACGTTTCATGTGCCCGGCCTTTACGAACTTCAAACAATCCGAAGGGCCAAAGCATGCTCGACTTAAAAAATATGATGATGTTTGACATGAAAGAGGGAAAGATCATCGTACGAATCGCTCATCCGACTAGTCTTGGATGGCCACCACGAAGTGGCCATAAAGTTAGAGTCGCCATTGATCATTTTAAGTTAGGCATGACCGGATGCCTATTGAAAATAATACCAGAGATTCATCATTTTAGGTTTGAGAGTTGGTTACGTGTGGAAAAGGATTAGCACCCCCACGACGCCCGAAAATCAGTACCATCTAACTACATCTTACTTGAATTTCAATTTCCTCAGTTCTATTTTTATCATTATTTAAATATAATTCCCTCTAATGCATAAAATTTTATAAAGACACGAGTCTGGGTTTTAATGAAAATTTTATCACCTATGCACCTCGGAGAGGCGAGTAACATAGGGGTTTTTGATGAAAATGATCTCCTTATGGGTTTTTTAAAAAAATCAAATATTTCATGTATGGCACTAGAGAGATACCGATATAAGATATCGTTTTGTGATTTTGAAAATGATCTTTAAAGCATGAATGCTCGAGGTCCCTACAAAAAAAATATATTTGTAAGGTGGACAAGAGAACAAAAAAATCCACACAAAATACATGAAAAGAAGGGACAATCGAAATATTTCTCATAATTATCTTTGATTATCAATGAATAACTGAGATAACAATGTTGAGACTTAGTCGGATTCAGTGGAAATTTAAAGAGAAAAGGTTTCGATGAATTGAGAGGGAGAAAAGCTTAGATTTTAAGAGGAATACGAAGAGCGAGGTTGGAGTATCCCTTTAGAAGAGTGAGGTTAGAGTATCCCCAAAAATGAAAGTTTGATATTGGATTCGAGGTAAAAGTGAGGTTAGAGTATCACTTCAGAGTAATGGGGTTGAAGTATCCCCGAAAATGGAAATTCAATGTCATTTTAAGGTAAAAGAGAGGTTGAAGTATCCCCTTGGAGTAATGGGGTTGAAGTATCCCTGAGAATGAAAATTCAATGTCATTTTGAGGTAAAAGTGGGGTTGAAGTATCCCCTCAGAGTAATGGGATTGGAGTATCCCTGAAAATGAAAATTTTTTACGTTCAAGAGGAATGGGTCATTTTTTTTAGATAGGGGGATCTTTGAAAATCAAGAGCCAAAGGTTTGGCTAAAATTTCCTCTTTTGTTTAGCCTTGGTCCAAGTCTAAAGGGCTTAGGTCATGGGAATAAGCTAAGTAGATCATGAGGAGTTCAAACGCCTTAATAAAGTCGTTTTAGAAATTGGGTTAGAAATAGAGGACAACGTTGCATCATTTCTCTTTTTAAATTTATTTCGAGCTTATCTGAAGGTCTTGAGGGGTAAACCAGGTATCATTGGAAAGGTAACTCGATGATGATTACTGTAAAATATATTTCAAAAATCTTAGAAAATCACTTTTTAGGTGGAATTAATTTTTGAATTTCAACATGTCTTGACACTGGCAGCATGTATGGGGTAAAGGTATCATGGATTTTGAAAAATCATTTCGAATTCATTTGGAATTATTAAAATGTGAATAATACCTTTCCAGAAAGGGAATTTCATGAACTCTATGGGAAAAATATTCAAGGGATTCAAAAATGTTGTTTGTTGGGCCGAAATAGCCTAAATAGTAGACTACTCGCTTTCAGACAGCGTTGCATCAAAAAATCGTAACTATTTCATCCAAGGTGATTTGAAGGTAAATGAGATATCATTGAAAAGGTAATCCAAAACCCTTCAAGGGAAAAAATACCAATACATTCTGGATAAATCATTTTTTATTTTTAAATAATTTTTCAAAACTAGACTGTTGTGTTGCCAGAACAAAATAGGGGAGGTGTTTAGTATTTTTGGTTTTTCATTAGGTTGAGCTCTGGTCATGGACGTTCAAACATCCATAACCAGAGGTTAACATGGGTGTTACTAGTTCATTCCATAATCCTGGAGAAGTTTGGGGTGATAGAATAACCCATTAACTATGCCACTATGAGGGTGGTTGGCTAAGGACCAAGGGTTCACATTTTTCAACTAAAAGGCTTCATTTCATTTTTGAAAAAAATAGCACTCTTATACTCATGGTTCCCTGAATCCAGAACTGAATGCTTGTTTTGCCCCTAAGGTTGGAAAACCAACTTCGTAGAAATCTTAAGCCCATGTTATTCTCCATGTATAGGAGATAGCATCTGCTTAACTTGGTGAAATTTTTGAAATTGGGTTTTCTAGCACTTAAGCATGCATCTCAACACAAGCAAAGTACCACAAAACAATGCAGAATATGGAGGACATATATGCACAAGCAAGAATGACATTTTTCATAGAAAAGATGACAAACAAATGCATAAAGTTGATAGATAGATGCATGAACATACTTAGGATGAACATGTTCAAAACAAAGACTTTGCTAAAAAAGAAATTTTTATTTCATGGAACCTATCAAGCTGCTAGGAAATGTATGGGCATACCTATGACATGTTAAGATGCATTCTTTAAACATGAGATGAAGATGTGAATGAGGAAGGAACATTGCAAGGTTGCATGGACAGAGGCTGTTATGGTGATGAAAATACAAAGAAGCGTGCTTAGTTGACCAACAGCATGTAGGCACCAAGAAAAACATCAAGATCCTAAACTACCACAAATAAAGCCACAAAAATGCATGAGAGTCCTAGGGTGACCATAAAAGCATAAAAAGGGTTTAATAAGATGATTTTAATGACAAAATATAAAGATAAAGGTAGGGGGTATATACTAAAAACTTGAACTTCCTTTCTTCTCATAATAGTGGCTGTAGGCTTAATTTTTTCCTTCTCCTTGCTATCATTTAGCAAGAAAAGGATGAAAGGAAGTAGCTTTTTGGTGGCATGGTTGATGGCGAGGTTTTTTAAGGATCAAAATGTTTGTAAAGTTGGGTTCTTGAAGGTTTTCCAGAGGTGGTTTGGGGTAGCTACAGGAATAGAGTATGAAGGTCAATGAAACAGTGTTTTTGGAAGTGTTTTTTTTTTTTTAGGCTGAGAATGGCTAGAGAATTTTTAGGAATGGCTTTGGGAATTTTTTTTTGGGTGGCTTTTTTTCTCTAGCCAAAAGTCCTCTTACTAAGCTAGCCATTTCCCTATTTATCCTCATGCTCAGCTGATTTTAGCAAACAAACCAAAGGCATTGTTGGGTTTTCCTCTCTGTACAAGGAGACATCCAGGTAACATGCTCAGTCTGCCCCCCATTGCTATTGGTTCTGCCATGCTGAGAAAGAAATCAGAAAGGCTGCAATTGCCTCCCAACTACTTATATGTCTACCACCCTCTTACCACCATATCTCTTATAAAATTGACCTTTGGCATTGGTTGTTTGGGCCCTAAACTTGTTTAAATCTGGTTATTGGCCCAAAGCCAAGGTTTGTAATGCTTTATGACGGTTTGTTGGTGCTAAAAACATGTTTGCATTAGATTTTCAAAGGCTAAAAAATGACTTGCACTAGGCAAAAATGCCTTGGTGTATCGATACAGAACATTTTGTATCGATACACAAGGTAAATTTTACTCCTGAGTATCGATACAATGAGTTATGTATCAATACTAAGAGCAAAAAATGTTTCCAGTCTCGAGACTTAGAGGCCAATATTGATAGTCTATGGATTTATATCGATATTCATACTTATGTATCGATGTATTTTGCCAAAAATCACAACTTTAGTTATTGCCAAGGTCTGTATCGATACAAACATGCTAGGTATCGATACCACACCATGGGTATCGATACCAAACCCTCTTGTATCAAAACTACACATGCAAATTCATAATTTTGGTAACATGAAAGCCTTATGACGGTGTTTAAGCACCCATATGACCTACATATACCTTAGGTTCCTCGAGTTGTCTTATCTTGGTCATAAAGAGAGGAAAATTGGCTCGTGTACTCACTTGAATGACTCCGATGACACCCTAAAAATGACCTTTGATGTATCCTTTTTGCATTTTTTTAAAGCAGACCATAGGAATTTTAGACCTTCCCAAAAAACCTTTTTCGCTTGGCAATCGTCCCCTAGCTTTATTTCTATTTTTTTTATTTTGTCATCTTTTACCTGACTCCTAAGATACCAAAAACTAGTTCGAGCAAAATAAGGTGTTTATAAGAGCAATAAAGAGCAACGCAATACAAATAGATGCTCTAGACACATAAAGAGATGTGATGGGTAACCTTTAAGCTTTAAAATTTTGATATGTGTATTGGTTATTCATGTTGTGATTATCAATGCTTTATTGAATTTTTTTTTTAAAATGTTTTTAATACAAAATTGTTTAATGAAAATTGATATTTTACATTTTGAGCCACTATGAGCTTAAATGTGCATGCATTTGATGATTAAATTCTTAATGATGATGTGTCAAATTGATTTGTGAAATATTGTTATGAAGCATAATTTAAGAATGATTTATGCATAAAGGGTTGATTTTGATAAATTTCATGTCATGAGTCATTAAAAAGCTTTATTGCATGACTAAATTATATGCATATCCTTAGGGGGAGCATTTAAAGCTTACGTATAAGATATGATGCCATAAACATGCATTAGTAAGTTCTTAAGTCTTTTTAATATTTAATATTCAACTATGTTGGTGTGAGACTTAGGATGTTTGATTATTTTGTAAGTTCATAATTTATGGCTTAAGCAAGTTGAAAATACTTTTTTTAAACATGTGCTTATGTGGTTTGAATGAAAATCTTTTAATTGCATATTGCGTTACTTATATGACCAAACATGCCAATTCATTGAAACTTGATTCTAAAAGTCATTTTAATCCAAACTTTGATTATTTATACGAGTTTTAAATGCTTATTTTCAAAAGTTTGCTTTAGAATATAAAATCATAGGTTTTACAATGCCAAATTGCATATTTTTCTAAGAATTTTTTGAAACACTTAAGGCATGTGTTGATACTTAGAGTCTTGTATTGATACAATGAACAAAAACCCAAAAAAACCCTGCTTGTATTGATACAATGAACTTTGTATCGATACAACACTATGTGTATCAATACAAAAGCCCTCTGTATTGACACAACTAGTGAATATTGGCTAATTTCATGTTTTTTGGCTCTTAAATGCAAAATTGGTCTCTTAATAAGTTTTCACTTGAGATCCTTCAATTTTATGATTTCTAAACCTTGATAAACATCGTTTCATAACTCATCACATGCTTAACCATTATATTTGATTCATTTCACAAATCAAATACATTAAGTGCTTATATTGCCTCGTACTGCTAAAAAATACAAATTTTTCTATACATTTTTTTTGCATAATTGGTACCGTATATGCTTAATGTTCTTCATTCATCAACATTTGGTATCACTTATTTCAAAATGTCATTAAGCACATTGAACATCTTTTACTTCTAACAAAATCTAAGCTTATTGAATATTTTTTTATAATTAAAATCTTGGTACCTCTAATGCTCATCTTTTGCCAAGGTTGGTTTTAAGTTTTGCAAGGTTCATGGAGATAAATCAATCCTTGAAAGATAAATTAAGCATGCATCCACTTCAAATCAAACCAAAACCATCAAAGAATGCTCGAACACTATAAATGATGATCCTTCAAGTTACAATAAGCATATCATCAAAGTTTGGTAAGGTTGAGGTAATCATCAAACAAATGCTATTAAATTATTATCCCTTAGCATTAAGTTTGGTGACATACATGAGTCAATTATATATATAAATTATATTCTAGAATGTAATGTATGCTTAAAATGTTTGCTTTGAATGAATCTTTGAACATGTGTGAGTGCATAATTCTTATATGTAAGCATGTTTTTTGATTGAATGTTTGCTCAAATGTTTTTATTAACATATCATGAATGAGCAAATTATTTTCTAACCTATGGAAGTTTGTTACGTTTTTCTTAAAATTTTTTTAACCTTCCATATGGCATTTATTGTAGTATGCATGTATACTAAAAATTCAAAAATTGGCATCCGTTGTGCATCCAGACACCAATTGGATTAATATTTCTCAAAGTTCTTCAATAATTGGTATGTTCTATCTCTCCAATGTGCTTAAATGACTACAAAAGAATACAAAAATTGGATGAACTACACATTAAGACTTAAATGCATATATTTTCACAATAATTAGTATACATGTTCTAAAATGATCTATAATTAATATACCTTTTAGAAATCTTGTTGGAATTAGTCCTTTAGCTTTGAATTAATCTTAATTCAACTTTTCGATATTCCAAAAAGAGGGAGAGTTTTAGGGGTTAATTTGCTTGCTTGTACTTTATTTATACATGTATGTCTATGATAGCAAATAGGAAGATTTTACATGTGCTTACATTATTTATATTATCGAAATCCTTAATATTTTGTGTTGGTACTCTTAAAGCCAAACATGAACAAAAATGCCATTACCAAGTGTTTCAAAAACTTTCTATAAAATCTCCAAAAGTCCATTTTTTTTTTTTTACATTTCTTAACAATATTGATGATTTTTTATTTAAAAAGTCAAAACTGATAAAATAGGGATCACAAAATTTGAAGAATGCTTGTGCCTTAATCTGAGCCTAAAGGGGTTGAAATATGTTTTTAAACTTAATAAGGGCTGGTTAGACTCACTTAGAGGCATTCGAATGCCTTAATAGAAGGAATATGAAAAAATTAGTTAATTTTAATTAATGTTAAAAATAGGGGATAGTGTCACATTATCTCCTTTTCAATTTTATTCTAGACTAATATGAAGGTCTTAAGGGTCAAGTGAGTACTATTGAAAAGGTAACTCGATGAGGAATAACATAAAAATATTTTAAAAATCTCAAAAAATCACTGTCTAGGATGGAATAATTTTTGATGTTGGGTTTGATTCAACACTGGCGACATGGTAGGGAAAAGGGTATGATAAGCTTTTAAAAATGATTTTGGACACATTTAGATTTGTTAAATCACAAATGACACCTTTCTAAAAAGAAATTTTTGGTAGTTTTCAAAAAAATATTCAAAAATTCTAGAAAATTCATTTAAAGAGTCAAAATGATCCAAACAAAACGTTAATCCCTGATTCCAGGGGTTCCAGATAGTAAAGGTTAAAAAAATTGTAACTCCCTCATAAAGAATGATACCAGGGCAAATAAGATACTGTTAAAAAGGTAATTCCAAGCCCTTTAATGGAAAATGCCAAAAAAAATATAAAAATCATTTAAGGTTTGTAATTGATTTTTCAAGATAGGGGCACAGTGCTATTAGTGCTAAAACAGGGGAATTTTTGGTTTTTCAAGTTTCTTAGAGCTAGACCTAGGTTATGAACATTCTATTGTCTATGACAAAAAGGGCAAGTGATAGTAGTTTCACAAGCTCATTTGCATAATCCCGGAGTAGCTAGGGACATTGAAATAGGCAATTAACAACATCACAAGCAAAAGATATTAGATGCAATATTAAGGCACAACTAACTCAAGAAAATTTAAAATATGCTTTTTGCTTTTTGAAAAACAAAATATTTGTCCTCATTCGACTTTGAATCCAAATATGAAAAGCTTGATTTTTCTCTAAGATTGAAAGACCAATTGATAGAAAATATTAAATCCAAATTAATCCCTATTTATTGAAGTTAATATGGACTTAACATAGGGAGGTTTAAAAAAACTGATTTTGACACAAGAATAAAGCATTAAGCAAGCATTTTTAATCCATTCAATATTCAAACATGACTTCAAAAGGTAGAAACATGCTAGGACATCAACAAGACATCATTTTCATCAATGAAACATTTGAAAATGCAATAAAAATATGGATGATGCATGAACATACTGAAGATATGTTTATGGAGACATAAAACATGATATAAGCATAAAGGAAAATGTTCTTATGACATGAACATGTGTTAGAAATTTCATTATCAGCAACGTGCCTCACCCTTTTTATGAAAAGAAGTGTGCACAACTTAAAAATAATATTTTCTTTATGAGAAAGTGTCTTCTCAAGCGAGCTCTCCTTTTTTGACATGATTAGAGCGAGGAAGTATGAATTCTTGGCTCGTGATCATGATGGAGGGACTGTTAGATGAATTGTTCATCCAACTAGTCTTAAATGACCACCACGAGCTAGGAGGCATTCGAATGCCTCGGGGAAGGATTTTGGGAAAATTGATTAATTTCGATAAATGCTAAAAAAATGGGATATCATTGTGCTATCCCCCTTTTCAATTTTATTTCAAACAAATTCGAAGGTTCTAAGGTTCGCGTGATGTATCCTGGAAAGACAACTCGATGGTGATTAATATAAAAATATTTCAAAAACCCTAAAATTTGCTTTCTAGGTGGAAATGTTTTTTGAAGTTAGGACTAGTTTGATGCTGGTAGCATGTTTAGGGAAAATGATGAAACGGACATTAAAAATTAATTTTGGACTCATTTGGACTAGTTAAATCACAAATGATACCTTTTTAGAAAAAGAATTTCATGAAATTTCATGGAAAAATATTTTAAAAAATCCAAAAAAAATCACCTGATGAGCCGAAATGTCCCAAGTAGAATGCAAATAATCCATTCTAGTGGTTCCAGACAGCATTGGTTCAAAAAATCATAACTCCCATACCCAGAACGATCTAACGGAAAATGAGATACTGTTGGAAAGATAATTTAATGTCCTTTAAAGAAAAAATATCCAAGTATTTTAGAAAAAAACGTTTATGGACCAAAAATGGTTTTTCAAATAATGAATACAGTGCTGGCAACATGAAATGGTGGGAGTTTTTAGTTTTTTAGGTTTCCTAAAACTAGACTCTAAATATGGACATTCGAATGTCTGTGAAGAAAGAGAGTCAGTGAAAATGGCTTCACAAGCTCATCCACACAATCCTAAAGTAGTTTGGGATGATGGAGTAGCCCATTAACCATGTCACTAGCAAGGGGCATTAAACCATAAAATCAAGGCATAAACAATTTAATACAAGTGAATAGACATTTATTTTGAAAATCAGAGTATTTAGCCTCATTCAACCTTGAATCTAGACATGAAAAACTTGATTTTTTTTCTAAGATTGGAAGACCAATAGATAGAAAACCTTAAGTCCATGTTATTCTCCACTTATTGAAGTTAACATAGCCTTATCTTGGGGAGGTTTTTGAAAAACAAATTTTTGGTAAGCATCAAACAAGCATTTTGACAAACATGTGTGAACTAAATATGATATTCATGGCAATTAACATGGAAAGCATGTTTAAACAAATAAAAATGGCATTTAAACATTAAAGTAATGATAAAAATATAAAGAGATAAGCATGGAAATGCATGAAGATATTAGTTATTAAGAATTATGCCATAGAAATGATATAATCATGATTAAACAAAGAAGAAAAGCATTTTGAAATTTCAAGACAATGTTTTTAAGATGAACCAAGCACATTAACATGAAAAAACATGCGGGAAGGGTCAATAAATCATCACAAATCCTAAGTCTACCATAACCAAGGCCACAAGATGCATGAGAATCCTAGGATAAAGTCATGATCAACATGTTAAAACTCATTAGAATAATGAAAATGAATAAAAAACAAGTAGATGAATGGAAACAATAGGAAATATACCCAAAAGCTTGAGAACTTTATTTTTTATGTTAAGCAAAATAGACCTTGCACTTTTAGCTCACTTTTTTCCCTTCATTTCTTATGATTTAGCAGAATAAGTGGCCAAGAATAAGCTTGATGATTGTAGCATCAAAAAAAGAGGAGGTTAGAGAGGAGACATATGAGAAATAAAAGGTTTTAGGATGGTTTTTGGAGAGATTAAGAGAGAACTATGAGAATGAATTTTTTTAAGGGTTAGAGGTTGATGTAAGATGTGTGTCCTTCTTTTTTGGCTGAGCATATATTGTATTTTATATAGGATTTAATCTTAACCATTAAAAACCTAGCAAAGGCATGGTATTTAGGACATTTAGAGTGTACAAGATAATGAGTCATTATACCAAGGAGCAAGCTTTTAGCATTTCGTTGTTTGATGTACATAATTGGCAGCATAAACAAACCATGCATGAGTTGACATAATGAACAAGGTCTGACTTGACCTTGGTTAATCCATATTATAGCATGAAATGCCCTTGTAACAAGCTTAATGGACCATTCAAAAATGTTATGATCCAATGCTTAAAGCCCAAAAATGAAATCTATATGATTTTTAGGAAGTTATGTACAAGATTGAATGATTTTTGTGGCCAAAAAAGTAACCAAATTCACATTTCAATGTCACAATTAAAAGGTGCGCAAATAGCACGAATCAGGCCACAATAGCCTTGAGCATTGATACTATGTATTTTGCATCGATACTACTAGGTAATAAACCCAAAATGTATTGATACATTAAACATGGTATTGATACAAAGCATGTTATATCGATACCATCACTTCTTGTATTATACTTGTTTGCCAAAAACTATAATTTTAGCTATAACATAATTTTGTATCGATACCATGACTATTGTATAGATACATTAAGCAAGTGTTTTGATACATGACTCCCTATATTGAGCAAACAGTGGATTTTTGGATTTTAATGATGTAGAGGCCTTGTATCAATACTTAAAGGCCATGTATCGAGACTTGCATGCAAAAATGTAGATTTTTCATACGTTTGACTCCCCAAACACCTCATCTTGGTAAAAAACTATGGGAATTGATCTATGCTTATTCAAATGGCCTCGATGATGTCCCCAATAGCAACCCTTGATGCCTTAGGTGATGGCCCGGACAAAATGGGGTGTCTACATTCATGACAACAAAAAGACATATTTTTAAGCAAGAAAAATATGGATAAAGCATGAACATGCCAAAATATGTTTATAGAGGCATGAAACATGATATGAGCATAGAGGAAAATGTTTTGATTGGATGAGAATGTGTTGAAAATTTCATACCAACATAAAGAAATGATTTTTAAGCATGAATGCATGAAAAAATAAAAAACTAATGAACACAATGTCAAGAAAAATGCATGAAACCTACAAGAGGTCATGGTTGCATAAAAGGGATAATTAGCATGACATAGGACATCAAAGGAGCAATGAAAATAAAGAGATAAGTTAAGAAAATATATCAACAAGCTTGAAATCCTAGCTTTCCAAGAAGTTCTAGCAACTTTTCTTGGATAATTAGCATGACTTAGAACATCAAAAGAACGATGAAAATAAAGAGATAAGTTAAGAAAATAAATCAACAAGCTTGAAATCCTAGCTTTCCAAGAATTTCCAGCAACTTTCCTTGAGTTTTTTTTCTAAAGGATAAGATTTTTCCAAACAAAAATGTTGCCTTCTACTTGCTATGAGTTAGCAAGAATAAAAGCAAGCGAAATGGCTTAAAATGGTGTTTTGGAGGTGTTTCTTGTTGGTGGTATTGAAAGCTATAAAAATGAGAGTGTTTGAAGGTTAAAGGTGGCTGATATGTATGTAGAGAAAGTGTAAAAACTCAATTCCTTCTCAACTAAAGCAAACATTCTTTTATAAGGACATATGAATAGTGAGGACAAAATGCATAAAGCGAGCGCAATTTGGAACTTTGGTGTATGTACTTTATGTGAAGATAAGGTACTATGCTCAATTGCCACTTAATTCTATTAGTTTAATCAACAAATATGGTGGATCCAAACCACTTTAGGTAGAGCCATGATAAAGGACCAAAGTGATCTCTAACAAATTGAATTAATTCATGAATAGGGGTAAGCATCAGTTTGGTTTGATCAGTTTGGGGTATATATACCAAAAACTAATAAACTGACTTCATAGTTAAAATTGATCGAACCAACTAACCAAGCATGGCATAACTGACATAACCAAATTGATCTTCGTCAATTCGGTTTGGTCAGTTTTCACCATGATAATTTATTTATTTTTTCGGATAATTGACATTACAATTTCACTCAGACAATGCAAACAAAAATCGAAGTCTTACATGCAATAAATGAATAATTTTACTAACAATAGCAACAATCCACCATTACAACTATGAACCGTCCATAAGTTCTAATAAATCTACATGGAAAAAAAATGAAAAAATGGCACCTAAGACTAATTGTTCATTCTACTAACATAAACAAGTAAAAAATGGGAGCTTAAAATCAAACTAATCCTTGAAACAAAATTAAACCATTAATATTAAAAATATTTAATTTATTTAAAAAAAAATCTTCAGATTTTTCCTTTCAATTTTGGGGCTTTTCAAATAGCTCGAGTGTAAAGTGTGTGAATAGGTGACTGTTATCTACTTCAACGCTGGCTTGGCTTTAATTAGTGGCTCGGTGGTGTTGTGCTTGAAAACAAAGGTGATGAGCTTAGGTTTGTTGTGCTTGAGAGTTGAGATGAGATGTAGGCTGGCTGATGAATTGATGATAGGTATAGTTGTATAGGGTGTATGGCTAGTAAATTATAAATTGTAATGGGTTTGTTAATTGTAATTTGTAATGGGCTGTAAATTATTAATGGTTATTTGGCTTTAAATTGTAATGGGCTTTAAATTGTAATAGGCTTTAATGGGTTTGTTGTAAATTATAATGGGTTTGTTGTAAAAAGATGGGCTACAGGATTAGATTGAGCCTAGTATTAGATGGGCTATAAATGTCAGTTTAATCGGTCAGTTTAGTTTAAAAAAATAAAACCGTATTAACTGAACCATTCAAACCGCTTTTAATCGAAACTGAACAACCAAATCAAAAAATCAAATACAATCGGTTCAGTCGATTTTTTCGTTTTGACCAAACCATTACTCACCCCCAGTCATGAAAATGTCCTATACAATGGCTATTTGGGCCTCAAAATTTCAATTAATCCAATTATTTAGTCAAATACTAAGGCCTGATATGAATTTGGATGATTTTTTATGCCAAACATGTGGCTAAATTGAAATTTTGGATCAATAGTGCATGAGCTAAAAAATACCACGAACTAGGCAATGTTGCCTAGATGTATCGATACATTTACTTATGTATCAATATATTTTGACCAAAAAATCGTGATTTCACTACTCTGAAGCCTCGTATCAATGCAATTGGCAATTGTATCAATATGTTGCCTTTTGTATCGATACAACTGGTGAAATTTTGAATTTTGATAATGTAAAGTCCTTGTATCTATACATAAGGGCTATATATCGATACATTCATGCAAAAATGTGAACTTTACTCATCTTTGGCTCTTTGAATGCCTCACCTTACTTAGGAATGATAGGGGACTAATCCATGCTTGTCCAAATAGCTTCGATGATGCCTCGAATGATAACCTTCGATGCCTTAAATGTTAGCCCAAAGAAATCAGGGTGCCTATAAAAACCACATAAAAACTAAAAAATTTAACATAAAACATTTGGAAAATCAATTTTTCTTCATGGAAAGATGATTTTATGGAACTTTAAACCAAAATCATTAAAAAAAATAAAAATATAGCATTTAGATATCATTGCTCAAGATTTGGCCATAAACTTGGTTTTACATCCTTGGCTCAAATTATCACCTAAGCATGGCTTAATATCCTCAAGGTCACATAAGATAAGGAAAAAAATAAGTACAAAAAAGGTACAAAACTAGTAGAGAACCACATTAGATCAGACTTAAAGAAACTCTCTCTTTTCCTTTTGTCTTTCTCTGTTTTTCTTTCTCCTTTTTCTTTTCCAGTTTCCTTAGCTGAGAAGCTGCTATCCCTCTATTTTGGATGCCCTAAGAGGTTTAAAATCTCCTTTGCATGATTACTTACCATCCCATGCACTTTCACTCAATTTTTGACAACTCCCCCAAGCTTACTTGTAAGAAACCTATTTAAGCCTTGGGTGTTCAAATCAAAGAGGCTGAAACCTTTTTATTGGGGCAGAGTTCAACTGACTTAAGTGGAAAACTTAGCTACATGCCTCCAAGGAGAAATCCCCACAAAATATGGCTATATCTTAATTCTATGCAAGAAAGAGCTTTTAACTTTAGCCTAAAATAGACCCCATTGAATTTCAGCTAAACTAGACTTAGAATAGTTAGGAAACAATCAAACTAGATGCCATTTAGTTCTCATGCATGATTAGAGCATTAAACTCATCTATTCTAAGTTCATTCTAGCTTTAATGACTTAAGATATGTCAATGGACTTCATGCTCATGTTTTTATGTGGAAATGTTGGTGAAAGTCCTCTTGCATGATTATAAAGTAATCCAAGGCCATCAAGAATGTGAAATGTAAGAAAAATTAGGTGAAAATTTTTGTTCGTGGTGAAAAATGCCATGCAATATCAATATATTTAGTGTTTGTATCGATAAAACTACTTTTCAGTACCAAAAAACCTAGAAATCCCGACATTGTGTCAACACAAAACACATTGTTTCGATATAGTGGGCAATTGTATCGATACAACTCTGTCATTAGGCTTAAAATGATCAAAACCCAATGATGTATCGATACATTAATGAGATGTATCGATACATCTTCCTGAACTTTAGGAAAATGACATTATTTTTACATTCTAAATGTTTCTAATTTATTGACTTGGTCCCTAAGCATTTCCAACGTTTGTTTTTTTCACCTAGCATCGTGTTGCCTAGTACCAAGCGACACAGCACCTGGCAGTTACCTCTTTTTTATTTTTATTATTGTATTTTATTACCTTCCAATTAAGTCCTAAGATGTCAAAATTTTATCAAGGAAGAGAGATGGGTAAATTTCACCTGATGTTTCGGATTAAGCATAGTTAGCTTGATAGAAGCCTATACAAAATTAGGTGTCTACACCATTTCTCAACCATCTCATAATTTAGATACACAAAGCTCGGACAAGTGATTAATTCTAATGGCTAAGGCCTTGTGATGAGCTAGAGGTGTTCTTGCTCTTATATATTAGGAGTCATATATGGATATGTTATAACAATCCTCTCCTATGAAGGAGCTGGTTGCAACATTAAGATTCTCAACCAAATGCTAGCACAACTCTATTTAAAAGTTCAACCCTTCATTGGTAGTAATAGACTAAACCAACGTTTTCTACTGCAACTTCTTTCTTCTAAAACCTTCAATCATTTAAATAACTTAAACAAATTCAACAGGCTAAACATGTTGAAGCCAAGCCCTACACATAAAATACACTCATTATATATAAATAATAATATAATGTTATACTAGAATTTTAAATATAACCTTATTTTTTATTAAATATTACCTCATTTCTTTCATCTTGGCCATCCACTCTCTCTCTTTTTATTTCCTCCCTTTGATTCTTAAATAGCTCTTTCTGAGCAACTATCTGCCTTTTAAATGGCTCTTTCTTTTCTTCATAAAGTTGCTTTCATTTTGCTCCTAACTCTCGATGAGCCTATGACAAACAAAAATCTATATTAAATGTCAACCACTGTCACTCATCAACCATCATTCTAAAAACACTATAACGTATTCTCCAAAAAAGATAGGCATTTATATGATTTCTATATTCAAGCAAAAATAATCAATCACCTATTTTATGTACCTGCATTGTCATCTTCAACTTGTCCTTACCATGTACTTTATATTCGCTAATGTATTATGAGGTGAACGACGTAAACAATTAACTCACGATTGGTGAAAACAAAAGTAACAATCTAGCAAGTAATGATTTCTTTGTGCTTATTCCTATTACTCACAATCAATTTTATAATTACTTATTAGTAATTAAAATAGCACCTTTTAGCTTCTCAACCTTCTTGGGTGTCTTTGCTTCATTTTGGCCTTCGCTATGTTCCACATTACTTTCCTTCAACAATTTATCATCATCAACTTCTGCCATGACACTTAATGTATAACAAATAATCAAAATAATGCATAATCAACGATTTTGCCATACTATCGTTCTCTAAAGATAAAAACATAATAATACTAAATATACGTTCTTATTATTTCAATATGCATCTATTATATATAATGTAGGGGGCAAATAATTGATAATTACAAATTAGAAACAATTACTATCGTCTTTAATGATAAAATTAAGAAATAAATAATAACATCGCAATGTCACAATAAAAGAAGATCAAAGTATAAGAATATCACATTGAAATGGGTACTTCTCTTTGTATTTTTCAATTACAAGCTCCAACCAAAAGCACATCTCATATTTTGAATTTTTGCCGCAAAAGACAAGAGTTAAATTTTCTTTTAAAATTTTCTCGCTCCGTCTCGTTGCACAGTCAAGTTCTGAGTTATGAAGGAGAAAGGAGTTGGCTGATCACTAACAACTACGAAAGTTAGGGCTTTTCGCAAATGGCAAGCTCGAAACGAAATAATAATAATAATAAAATAAACAAACAAACAAACTTCGTGAGAAGTTTCTTTTGATTCTTCATTTCCTTTTCACCGAGTAAACCGAATTGAATGTTTTTTCCCTTCCAGCTATTCAAATCATTCCTTTCAGGTCTAAGGGTCACATTTCATTCAAGCTTTACGTTCAAAAACTTATGCCAGAATTTTCCTTACTTTTTCTTATTTAAAATTTTAAATAAAAATATCAGAAATTATTCTGATTAAAAATAATTTTATATATTTTTTAAATATTAAATTAAAAGTATATAATTATATATTTTTTTTCACGTGATGTATATATGTGTGATGTTAAAATATGTTACAATCACGGACAGCTCAGAATGAAACCAACCAAACAGTTGCCAGGCTGTCTTTTTCCACAGCTCTCTTTACTTTGTCATTTTAATTATTATTTTAATCAGGAAAGGAATACGGAAAATACGCAAACCAATGCCAATGTCCAAAAATATTGATTGAAACGTATATACTTCAATATAACAATAAAAATCGTAAACTTCTTTTTCTTGAAAATAATGTTTATCGCAAACAAATGGATATTTTAATAAATTAAAAAAAAAAAAAGGAAAAAAGAAAAAAGCAAAACGAGTCGACTCAGTGAGCCAGGAGGGGACTTTCAAACTCCTTTCTTTTAAGGCAAGGCGCAACCTTGACGTGAAAACCCGAGCCGCGACTTGTCCCTGTCGAACTCAAACAAAAATCCTTGTTGCATCAGATTCCCTATCACCGAAAACCCCATTTCTTTGCCAGCCGGTTGCACAGCCAAGCACTTGATCCCTTCCTCCGTCTCGATAAAATAATTCCTCGGCGGCGGCTCTAACACTGACCCCCCCTCCAGTTCGAAACTCAGCCTCGGTAGCTTCGGCCTCAACTCCCCTGTCACATTCAAACACAAGTCGAAACCTGGAGTTAACTTAGCCGGTCTCGGCAGCTTCACTCTTCGTTTAATTGCTATTAAAATCTTAACATAGGCTAGCTCCGGAAAAAATGTTAAAGTGGTTCCAGAGTCCATGATGGTGCCACCATTGCCGAGCTCGTCAAGGGACCAAACAGAAGGATCAATCCGTAGTTTTACGCTGTTAACTTTCACACTCTTGATCCCAATGTAGTAAAATGTGGGAGATAATGGGTTTGTAAGTAATGGAGTGAAGCTTATTTTGGGGTTTCTTGAAATGGTATTACGTTCGTCTCCATCGTCGTCGCTGCCGCCGATGATGAGATAGCTCGTTGGAGGTGGAGATAAAGTGTAATCCATAAGGCAATAAGAGAACTTGTTGCCGAAACGGCGGCCAAGTTGAGAGGCAAAGGAAATAGTGCCACGACCTAAACCCATTACCCCATGAGCACCATTGAAGCTGGCGCCGGAGACGCTTGGACCCGAGACCTGAAACCCGCACCCAAAAGAGAGATTCTCAAGCTTGACCTCCCTGCCGGAGCTAGTGTTTAAAGTAGTTGTGTCTTTAGAGAAGAAGCCGCTGCTTGTGGAGCCATCGGAGTACAAATACTGATAACGGCAAGGGCTGTGGAATCGGGTTCGGTTGCAGGGGTTGGGGTCGGGATGGGGGACGAGGCGACATGCTGAGTCGAAGCAGTGGTGGGGGGAGAAGGAAGATGAGTGGCGGGCCAAGAAAGTGGAGCCTGGAGGATGGAAATAGGAGCAATTGTGGCGGCAGGCGGAGCAGGTGACCCAAAGGAGGTCGCTCCCAGTGTCAGCGACGAGGAGGAGGGTCTGGGGAGGGGAGCCTAAGCGAAGCTCTACGAAGTACTGACCGGACCCTGATGGAGCTCCAGACACAATGGGTGACTTGATGACACCCTTTTGGTTTTTGCGGTGGTGATGATGGGGGGAACGGAGATGAGAGAGGCGGTGAATGTCGAAGAGAATGGTTTGCGTAGGGGATGGAAGTGGGTTTTTGCGGAGCAACGGAAGCTTCAGGTACTCTTTGGCGGTGGTGGCGGTGGCCGCTTGGTTGTTGGTGAGAAACAAAAGGAAAATGATGAGAGTGAGAGAAATCGGGGAGCGTGCCACCATTTTCATTTTGTGATTTGGTGCGTGAAAAAGAAATGATGTTATTATGGAATTGGCATATTTGGGGTTTGAAAAAGTTTGCCAAACAGAAACAGTAATTATTTAACACGAACACACCCACTCAAATTAAAAGCAGCCATACTTTTTGACAGTGCTTCCTTTAAGCTATGCCCTCTGCAGTCTGCGCTGCCCCTGGCCTGGCCTGGGCCTCGGTCTCCCTGCCCCTCACGGTTTCAATTCCAAAAAGACAAATTACTCTTCAGCTATTTTCTTAAATGATAAAATTTATTATTATTATTATTATTATCTTGCTTTTTATTTAATTCTATTAGTCTATTACTATTCTTTCCTTTTCAAAACTGCTAGTCTCTTTTTTATTTAATTTTAAACATCTCGGAAAAAATATTGAGTGACTGTCAGCTGTTTTTAGATATAAAGTACCAGTAGATTGAACTTTGAAGAGATTTGTTGGTGAGATTCTTAACTCGGGTTAATGTATTAAAATAATAATCTTATTAAATTCGTAAGATAATAATTTTTTAAATTAATAAAATAATAATTTTACTAAATTAATAAGATAATAGTTTTTTTAAATTAATAAAATAATAACCTTACTAAATTAATAAGATAATAATTTTTTTCATGACAAAAAGGGATAATAACTTTTTTAATAATTTTTTAGGACACAATATATATAAGTTAATAATTTCTAAAAATTAGAAATAAACATAAAAATTCATATAATTATTATAAAAAATTTTCACTTAACAATTTTTATCTTCTTATTTAAGCTCCTTTTATGCATCTAAAGTTGTTTATTTTTTACTTAAGTCAAATTGAACCTTATTTTTATTTCTTTTCTTACCTTACACACGTCACATGTAGTGCGTTGTTTTTACTTCAAACCTTAAATATTGAACCCTTCATTGCAAATAGTTATTTAAAATAACTATAGCTTGAAGTGCCTATTTTCAAAAGAAGATTTTATAAAACATGATTGTCATCTAGCTTTTAATCATCGTCGATGAATATATTTATAAACTTAAGAATATCTTTTTTATCTATAGGTGATTCCATTACATTTTTTGACAAATAAATTATTTATACATTAATAAATAATTAAATAATCTCTTTAAAATAATATTTTTCCCAGTCTTGATAGCATTATTTTTACAAGGGTTTTGCTATACTAAAAATGCATAATAAACACAAATAGTTAAAACTTTCATCTCATAAAATTTCAAAAATTATATTGTAGCCACAAAGATTTGATTAGATTTCAAATAGGTTTCTAAAATAAAAAGAAAAAGATGAACACGTTAGAATTTTTGTTACCAAGTAAAAACTTGGATTTCAAAAAATGAATTTATATTTCAAAAACAGTATAAAATGCGTAATAAACACGTATAAATGTAATATTTAAAATTATTTTTTAAATTTATAGATTTGTTAAATGTCTATTTAGTAATGAATTAGAAATACTTATAGCCATTTGTGAACCTAAAAGTCATATTTTTATACTTTTCAAACATATAATTACATTAAATCTTAACTAATTTGAATAGGAGATAAAATCTAAACCTAAATTTTCAAATCTATGTTTTCAAGCACAATAATTAGGTTTTAAGAAAATATGACTTTCACCCAAGTCATGTTTCCTAGCAAATCATGAGTAAGTCGTTGAGGGATAAGTTGAACACCGAAAGACTAAAAATTGATTAAAGATTATAAGATGGTAGGAGCTTTAAGAGTATATATAGAATTGGATCTAGAAAAGAAGGTGAAGGTATTGAATTTGTATGATTAAATAGAATTAGAAAAAAAAAATCAGAAGAAATAATAATGAGAGACTTGAGAAAAACATTAAAATTTTTAATATTCCCAAAGTACATAATTATGAAATTTTTAAGAAAAAAACTTTATGTCAAGAACAAACTACAAAAAGAAAAAAATAATAGTAGAAGATAGTAGTTTTTAATTATTATTATTATTTTCTTCAAACCTCTACTAAATTAGGATTACAAAATTCACTATTAATTTGTCTTGGAGATTGTAGATACACTAAATTCAAAGATTCAATATTAGGTACAGTAGAAATTTCAATTGTAGTTCAAATTGTTGACATTTAATTTTGTGCAGATCAATCACAAACTTCAGGTTTTAATAAGAGACTTTGGAGAGTTATCGGGGGTCATTTCAAAAATGATAGCTTGATAAAGAAGTTGGGGTTTGGGGGGGGAGAGGAAGAAGAAAAAAAAAGGAGAAAATAGAAAAGAGGATTCGAATCCAGCCACACTAAGATCGACCCTCAACTTTGCTAATATGTCTAATTTCCTTGTTAATCTCTAGCTCCTAGCTATTTCTAAGGTTTATCTTATTTTAAAGACATTTTCATAAAGCTTAAGAATATAAGTCTGACAATTCAGATTCATTTTAGTTGATGGTATTGTCATGCCGAATTAAATTCCACAGCTGACTTTGGGCAAATCTATTTCTTTTGTTCCTTTTTCTTCTCAAAATGTTTTCCATTTTTTTTTGGGTAAATGATTTGAAAATTCCCATGGTAAATTTTGAAGATGGTTAAGTCTAATAATCTTTGGTCTAAGGTTGGTTTTCTTTTTTGTATAGGGGATGAAGAAACCCTTGTTCATGCTAGTTTTTGCAAAATAAACATGATTTTTAAAGATTTGTATAGACATTTAATTTTGTCTAAACTCATTTTAGATCAAATCGTGCCCTATCGAAGACTTTAAATGAAATGCACTCAATTCTCTTCCTAAAATAATTTTTGATATCTTAGTACTTTAATAAAATAAAATATTAAAAATAAAAAATAAGGACGACTGAAAGGTGTTATGTCGTCAAGCACTATAGGCCACACAGTGCTAGATGAAAATTTTTGTTGGGAATGTTTAAACATTCACTTTCACACATTCTCTCTACATACAAAAGGCTCTAAAAAACCCTCAAACTTTCCCATTTTAATAGCTCTCCACACTTTCCGTAAAAAAACATGTCCATAACACCACCTTAAGCCATTTTTGCTTATTTTTGTTCTTGCTAAATCCTAGCAAGTAAGAAAAAGTTTCAAAAGCAACATCTTTGTTTAAAAAAAAAACTCTTCTTTTGGAAGGAAAAGCTGTTGAAACTTTTGGTATATTTTCTTAACTTATTTCTTTATGTTGTTGCTATTTTCATGTTTTTCATCATGCTAGTAACTCCTTTTATGCAACCATGACCATTTGTGGATTCCATGCATTTTCTTTGATGTCTTGTTCATGAGTTGGTGATTTAGTCATGCACTATCATGTTTTTACGTTGTCATAAAATTTCTAGCCCTTATTCACGTCATGAAAATAAACTCCTTTATGCATATATCACATTCTATGCCTTCATGAATATATTGTAACATGTTTATGCATTTCTGTTTGCCTAAAAATCATGTCTTTATACTATCATGAAATTTTGAGCACGTGTTCATGTCATAAGGACATTTTCTTCAATGCTTGTGTCATTTTTATGTGTCAATAAACATATTCTAGGATGTTCATGCACCATCCATATGTTCCTTACATTTTTAACATGTTTCTTAACGTTCTAGCATGTTTTTATCATTTGATGCAATATTTTGATGTTTTATATGATTAAAAATGCTTGCTTGATGTCTTGTTCTTATTGCAAAAATCTATTTTTCAAAACATTCTCAAGTTAGGTTTATGTTAACTTTAATAAATAAGGACTAATATGAACCTAATGTTTCCTATTAATTGGTCTTCCAATCTTAGGAAAAAAAATCAAGCTTTCCATGTTTGGATTCAAGGTTAAATGTGGCTAAATGTTCTAATTTTTTCATAAAATAAAATGTCTTTTTCTAACATTTCCTAAATTGTTTATGCCTCGGTCTTATGTCTAGAGTATTTTTGCTTATGACATAGTTAATGGGCTATTTTCATCATTCCAAACTACTTCAGAATTGTGCAAATGAGCTTGCGAAGCCACTATCATTGACCCATTCTTGTCATGGACGTTCAAATGTCCATGGCCTGAGTTAAAATCTAGGAAACCCAAAAAACCCAAGAAAGTCTCCTATTTTCTGCTGACAACACTGTGACCACAAGTGGAAAAATCATTTTTGAACCTTAAATAATTTTTTCATGAATTGTTTGGTATTTTACTTAAAAGGGCATCAAATTAACTTTCTAACGGTGTCTTGTTTGCCCTCGAATCATTCTGAATGAAGGATCATGGTCTTCTAAACCAATGCTATTTTGAACCCATAGAATCAGTAATTTGAATGATGTTTGGGCCATTTCATCCTATTAGATGATTTTTATGGATTTTTGAAACATTTTTCCCAGAAAGTTTGAGACTCCCTTTTCGGAAGGTACTATTTATGATTTAATGATTTTGAATGAGTCAAGTATGATTTTTCAAAGTCCACTACACTTTTTCCCTTGCAAATGCTATCAGTGTGATATTAAACCTAAATTCAAGGATTATTTTCTCGTGAAAAGTGATCATTTGAGATTTTTGAAATATTTTTATTTTTAACCTTATCAGGTCACTTTTCTAATGGTACCTCGCCCGACCCTTAAAACTTTAAGATCAATCCATAATAATATAAAAAAAAGGATAGCGCGATGTTGTCTTTTGTTCCATTATTTATCAAAATTAATAGCGCGATGTTGTCCCTTGTTCCATTATTTATCAAAATTAATGAATTTTCCAAAATTCCCACTTCAAGGCATTTAGATGCCTCCAAATGAGTGCGACCAACCCCATCGAGTCACAAAATAAATGTCGACCCTTTTAGGCTTGGACGAAGGCATGAGCATTTTTTAAATTCCACCACTCTTATTTTATCAATTTCCCGTTTTAAAAATAAAAAATAATCGATTTTGTCAAAAATTGTTGGAAATGCCACCTTGTCAAGAAATTACCAAACCTTTATCAATTTAAGTCTTTCAATCTGGTCTTTCCAAAAATTACCAAAATTTCCTCTTTCGAGGATACTGTAACCCTGGTTTTTGAAAGGATACTCTAATCTCGTTTTTTTGAAAGTTCACTCAAAAAAACAAAATTTTCTTCTCCTGGATTTAGCCTTTTTTTTTAATGCCAAACCTATTTTTTTAGGCCTCAATCTATCTATGAATCCAAGCACATCTTAAAAAATTGTTAACTTGGTTATTTCTAGATAATTGATGACAATTATGAGATACATTCTGATCATTCCTTCTCTTTTCCCTTATTTGTGTGATCCATTTTACACAAATATTTTCTTATCTTTTATATGTCTTACAAACATATTTCCCTTTTGTGGTGTCCATTTTGTATTCATTTCCAAATTATTTTTTTGAAAATTACAAGGCAATGTTTTGTATTGGTATCTTTCCAGTGCTTGACATGAAATATCCTATTTTCAAAATTAAATTCGGCAATGTTTTTAATCAAAGAAATCTCTATATTCCCTACATCTCTGGGTCATATATGAGATTCAAATTTTCTTTAAAACATGGGTTCACTATTTTGTGAAAAGAAATTTTATACATTAAAAAAGGATTATATCAAAATAATGACAAGTCAAAATCGAGAAAACTAAAACCAATGTAAGACATAGCTAGAAGGTACCAATTTTGGGCGTTTGGGGATGTTAGTACTTCCCCATTGTAACCAACTCCTGAACTTAACCGTCGAACCTCTAACCACGCAGACCATGAATAAAAGAGTTTCATAACTTAAAACATCAATTTCAATAGGCATCCGATCACCCTTAGCCCAAATAATTGGTGTTAACTTTAAGCATTTGCCATTTTGCAATGGCTATCCAAGACTCGTTGGATAAACTATTCGTCCGATGCTTCCCTTTCATGATTAAAGGCCCAGAATCTGTACTTTCCTACTCTAGTCATCTAAAAAAGGAAGAATCATGGTTGAGAAGACACTTACTCATCGAGAAAATTATTCTTAAGTCATATGCGTTTCCCACTCCATGAGATTTTTATGGGGGGCACGTTGTGACAATTTCTTTTCAAACAAAGTTGGTATTTCATTTTAAAATCAGAGATTGTTTTGTTTTCGCAAACTTTTTATTTAAAGAAATCTTTCAAAATGGCTTCAAAATGAGTTCTCAAGATTTTTTTATGGTTTTCAATGTGGCATTCAAATACTTTTGTCTTTTGTATCTGAATATCCCACTTTACCCACATATAAGGTATTCGAATGCCCAACCATAAATTTAGATATCCTTCTATTTTTTTTACTAAATGACTTCCTAAAAGGCATTTGTACACCGTTTTTCCTATGGTTTTGAATACCTTATTTTACATGGTTTTTAAACTTGAATATTTGGATACCTTTAGCCATGGTATTTGAATGATCTTTTGGTTTTCTAAAAAAATTTGTCTAGAAAAAGTATTCAGATATCTTCTCCATGGTTTTTTTTATTAGTCTTGGCCAGGGTATTTGAATGTTCAATATTTTCATTTGAAACTCTTATCATTTTCAGAGCATTTAGATCCCTCTTCTGTGAGTATTTGAATTCCTTTATGCAAAGTGTCGCAATATGCCAAACATGAATATGACACACTAGACTTAAACAAATAAATTTCATTTTTCTTTTATCATATTGGGATGGGGTTTAATTGTCAAACAAATCACTCATCTAACTTAACCCTAAATAGTAATTATGAAATGACCAAATAACTCAGAGTTGCCACTTATCTTATTTTTGGCTAGGTTAGACTGGTAATGTATTGGGGTTCGTATTTGAAAGGTTAGAAACCCTAGAAAACAAACTCTAAAGTCTGCTTAATAACAAAGATTCATGTGAAAAAGGTTCAAAAGCCAGTTACGCACAAAGTGAAACATGTCTTTTCCACTATGCTCATAAATTGGTACCTATTAACTATGAGTTAACTAAAGTCTCAATTATGATAGGTTTTAATTTTTTGGTATTTAATTATAATTCCTCATTTTTTAAATTATTTATAATTGACATTATTTTTCTTATTTCAAGTAAATTGAATTTTTATGCTTTTGAAAATCAAAATAATTTTGGCACATTTTCAAAAAACTTCGAGAAATACGAAAGATCTATTTTTGAGAAACTTGAAAATTTCAATTTACTTGTTTGAAAAAGGTATTTTTTTTTGTATAAAATAATCGATGAGGTGACTTTCATATATTGGAAGCACACTTATGGACTATTTTCATTTGGGAATATTGCCTCAAATTTTAAAAAAAAATGTACATTATAATTAGCATGTAAATATAATAAATTTATGGCATAGTATCATGAAAATGACTCAAAAGTACATACATGAAATTGTTATATGATCTTTTGATTATTGAAATAATCTAAATAGACGTAATATGCATGGACATTAGAGAAAGGTCCCTAAATCATCGAAAATGATTTAAACGCATGTTAATTTTGTATAACAATTCCTAAGCCATAGAAAATAACTTAAATATCTCTAAAATTGCATGAAAGTCCCTAGATATGGACCTAAATGACATTAAAATTCATAAAATTGCATTAGAGTCCCTAGATTATGGAAAATGACCTAAAAATAACATCAAAATTCATAAAATTGCACTAAAGTCCCTAGATCATGGAAAATGACCTAAATGACATAAAAATTCATAAAATTGCATCAAAATCTCTAAGTCATGGAAAATTACCTAAATAGCATCAAAATTAATGAAATTACACCAAAGTTCCTAAATCATGGAAAATGACCTAAATGACATTCGAAATTCATAAATTTGCATCAAAGTTCCTAAGTCATGGAAAATGACCTAAATGACATCAAGAATGCCTAAAGTGTCATGAAAATCCGTAAGTCATGTAAAATGACTAAGATGAAATTAAAATGCATGAAAATTCCTAAGTCGTGTGAAATGTTTAAAATGACATGAAATGACATAAAAAACCTAAGTCATAGAAAACGACACGAAAATGCATGGAAGTTGCAAAATGGCCGTTAGTATGCATGGAATCATTGTAGGAAAATTGCAAAATGGTTCCTAGAAGTTTCTAACACTTTAAATACATATCTAAACATTACTTTTCACGAATAATCATACTAACAATGCATCATACATGATTTTACTTTCAAAACATCACATTATCATGAACCTACATGGATTTACAAATATGCATAATAATGCTGCCATAATCACAATATATTCATGGAAAATGCATGGACATGTAGATCATGACAATAATGCTTGAAGAAACCATAGAATGCATGTATCATACTCATTATGAAATATAAATAACATAAAAGTAAAGCCATAATCAAAATATGGAAAAATACATCATGAAAACTTACATGAAACTAAGAAATCAACATAAAATATTTAGAAAACAAACTCTTTCATGGACAACTTGGTTTTAGGGAACTTTTAACAAGAAAAACCAACGAACAACAAAATATGGTGGTTTGAGGTCATATCTCAAGATTTGGCTATAACTTGATTTTTACACTATAGCACAAATCACCACCTAAGCATGGGTTAGGATCATCAAGCTCTTATAAAAGAGAAAAGAAGATGCAAAATAAGAGTAAAAGATGAAAAAAAAAACTTTAGATAAAATCTTGAAGTTATCACTCTTCTTTTATCTCTTTTATCTCTTTTTGCTCTATGGTTTTCCTCAGCTAAAAACTAAAATAAGTTCTCTTAATAGACATTCTTAAGGAGTTTTTAACCCCTTTTTGGTTGATCATCTCATCCTTATGCAAAGTTCCTTCATATTTTGACAATTTACCCAAGCTTGTTTGCAAGCAATCTCTTTATAGGGCTAGGTGCTCTAATTAAGAGCTAAAACCCTTCTAAATAAAGCATGATTTGAGCTTAGCTTGGTAGACAATCTTAGCTACATGCCTTAAAAGAGAACTCCACCTCCAAGTGGCCATATCTTGGTTCCATGCAGGAAAGAGGTTTTAACTTTAACTCAAAATAGCCTTTCATTGAAATTTAGCTGAACTAGACTTGAAATAGTTAAAAAACAATCAAACTAGATGCAGTTTAGTTCCCCTGTAGGATTTAGCATTAAACTTACTTATTCTAAGCTTGTTTAATGGCTTAAGTTAGGCGGGTCGTTCTCATGCTTATGTTTTAGTGTAAAATTGTTTGTGAAAGACCTTTTGTATGGTTATGAAGTAATGCAAGGACATTATGAAGGTGAAATGCATGAAAGCTTGGGTAAAAAACCTTGTTCGTAGTGAAAAATTCCATGTAATATCAATATATTGGTATTTGTGTCATAGAGGTGCTTCCCAGAACCAAAAACCTAGAAAATTCATAGAGGTATCAATACAATACGTGTTGTTTTCATACTTTACAATTTTATCGATATAATACGCAATTGTATCAGCACAACTGCATTTCCAGGTCTTGAAACAATCAAAGCCGATGATGTATTGGTACATTACTGAAATGTATTGATACATCTTCATGGATTTCATGAAAATGACATATTTTTACATTCTAAATGTTTCCAATTGTTTAATTTGGTCCCTAGACATTTTAAACATTCTTTTTTCCTCTTTTAGAGCTATGTCACTAAGAACCGGCAACACGACATCCTATAAGCCCTTTTTATTATTATTATTTTTTTAATTTTTTTTACCTTCAAATCAAGTCCTAGAATGTAAAAAATGATGTGTGTATTTCACTTAGGGTCTTGAATATCGTTTTATTTGCTCAGAAGGGGCTCGGACAAAATTAGATATCTAAACAAAGCACGGAGAAATATATTTCCATTTTAGGCATTTGAATGCCCTTTTCAAGGTATTCAGATGCCTAACTAACAATCCTTTTATCACTTATTGTTACTTTTATTTATTTATTTTTGTTGTTTATCTTCTTCTTCTTTATTCTACTATTTACTTTTCATATTCACCTTTCATAAGTTATATTCAACATTTACTTTTCCACAATTTATATATCGCATTTACTTTTTTGAAATTTATATTTCACAATTTATTTCTCACAATTTATTTACTTCATGCAATGTTTTTTATTTTGTTCATTTTATTATTTTAAGTATTTATTTTACTTACTCAATTTATTTTTTTTAATTTCTAACCTCTAAATTAAGGTTGCTTATGTTCATTATTTCTTACTTATTTTTCCTATCATTTGAGTATTAAATTAAAATTGAGAAATATTGACAATAAAAAATTTACAAAAAATGGGAAAGAAATGGTGTAACTGAGTGAGATGGCCCACAATCTTCACTGTGAAGAGCACTATTATGGTCTTTTCACAAAAAAAAGAAAAGCATTAATTTTATTTTATGGGATAATGTTAGAATTTTTGGATAAAAAAATAATTTTTTAAATTCCCCAAGTTGTTAGATAGTATAGGAAATTCTTAGATTGCAAGAAATTTCCATAATATTTTACCTTTAAAATAATAATTATTGTTTTAAAAATAAAAATGTAAGGAAAAAGTATTATTACCTCACTGGATTTGAAAATAATTCCACTTACCTCTCTAAGGTTTAAATAATACCCTCTTTCCCCTTGAAGTTTGATACAAAATACACTTACCCCTTAAAGTATTATTTATAGGTTAATTTTAAATAAAAATACAAATATGCCCTTTATCAATTATCAATTATTTATTTTTGTTTTTTCTTTTATTTTTTACTTAAAACATGTTTTACTACAAAATAGCTTTAATTAATATCAAGTTAAATTACAATTAAATTATATTATCATTCAAGTAAATATGTTAAATATTTTTTCAAAATTCAAGCCTCACAAGTAGTTCCACTTGACAAATGATCTGTAAGTGCCACTAATATGCCTTAACCTTAGATTTAGGTAACCTCCTCTCACTTGAACATTTTTGTATCAAAAAATATTTTAAACTTATTTTTAATTCAATTGTATATATTAACTTTGATATTAATACTTACATATTTTTATTTAAAAATAAATCAACTGCCATTGTTTTACAAAATTTAAAGATAAAGAAAATGATAAACCAAGAAAAAATTTCAAATTTTTAATATTTAAAATAAATTTTGAATAAATATTAGTTTGATTAATAGAATGCTACACAGTTACTTTTTCAAGAGATAAAATGCCTTTTTTTTTATATATTCTTTTATTCTTCTTTCTTCTCCCTTTTTTTTCTTTTTTCTTTCATTATCACTAAATTTTTAAATAATAGTAATTAAATTAATTTAATAAAAATATTTTAAGAAATTCATTTCAAAGTTAATATATAATTAAATTAAAAATAAGTTTAAAGTATTTAACATGCACTTGAACTAGAATATAATTTAATAATTTTAATTAAACAGTCATTAAAGATAATTTTAAGATTAACTAAATTCTTATTATTTTGTAATTAAAAAATTTTTGAATAAAAAATGATGAAAAAATAATAACTAATAATTAACAAATGGCATATTTATCTTTTCATTTAAAATCAATATAGAAATAATAGCTTAAGAGATAAGTGTATTTTTTATCAAATTTTAAAGGATAGGTGGGTATTTTTCAAATGTTCAAGGGTAAGTGTATTTTTTTCAAAGATTTAGGAGGTAAGTGTCTTTTTCCCAAAATGAAATGGTACTTGTTTTTAAAGCTTTGGTTTTTATTTTTTTGTGCTTTCATTTATGTTCCTTTCTTTTATTTATTCCATGTTATATTTGTTGCTTCCCTTTAATAACAAATTTGAAAAATCATCTTTTAAAATGAAACCATTTTTGTTTCTCAAAATAAAAATAAGGTAATATCCCAGAGTATATGAAATTCTTAGAATTTGACAATGTTGTTGGAGCGAATATCAACAACTATTTTTCATAATAGAATACCCTTTTAAAAAAATGAGTGAAATGGAAATTTTTAATTAAAAAATAGTTCTATGTTCTCTAGGTTGTGGGAGAGTATAGGAAAATTTTTTGAGATTTAGATAAATACTACAATGTAGATACCATATTTATTCATAAATAGCTTACAATCTTGTAAATATTACATTATGTAAGCAACAGGGAATCACAATAAGTATAGGATACCTATAATGTAACTTGTGTAGACACCCTACCTCTTTTTGGACTTTTTTGAAATGAAACTCAGTTATCCAGAAAAGAAAAAAACAAAAAACGTAAATAGAGACAATTATATGGTTAATGTAAACATTGTTGATCTCATGTAGAAAGATTAGAAGTGAGAAATGTGAGAGAAAAAATACAAATAATAATTAAATGGGCAACATATAACTACATATATGGAAAATGCAACTAATACATTAGTATTAATAATAGATAGACAAACTATTGGAAATGAATGTTAAATAGATGAATGAAATAATGAATTATTGTTAAATCTTAAACATAGAACGATGAGAGATTTTCAATGCTATAAAGATATTTTTTTAACTAAAGTATTACAAAGAGATGATTGTAGTTATATATTTTGAAAGAAAACTTAATTGTTACATTATCTCATTTATTTGGAGAAAAGGTTAAAAAATAAATTAAAAGAAAATTTTTAAAGATGAGGAAGAATCAATTTATACTAGTGTAAAATGACATTAGTTTTACACACTTTGTAACATTTTATATAATTATTATTTTAAAAAACTGACTATTAGATTTAGCAATATAATTGTGATCGTCTTGCATGTAAGAATTTGAATTGATCCAATATTTCTATTCTATTGATTGAAAATATTGTCTTTTTCAGTTTATATTTAATGGTCAAAAGTTTTTCACATAAGAAAATAATATACATTTTTAATTTTCTCAAAACTCGATGTACAAGATTTATACGAATAGAACATGAAGTACAACTGTCGAATAAACAAATATTAATCATATAAAAAATTTATGAAGCTGTGTAAAACTTATTTAGTTTTACACTAATGTAAGTGGATCCATTATCTTTAATGATATTAGAATAATATCATATGATGTTATGACTTATGATTGAAGTGAATCTTGTATTTTGAATTCGAAAAATTTAAAAAGAATTTATACATAAAATAAATCAAGAATTTACAAGAAATCACAAACATAACAAAAAACATCAAATTACAATTAGATTCCTTTAAGATCTTCAAACTGTGTTTACATGTGATTACAAAAATTATTCCAGCAATTATGTAGACACCTAATTTTGTCCGGGCTAATTTTTAATAATCTGGAGCATGGACGTAATAGGCGGTGATGATCGCAGAGGATGTCAAGAAGGCCTAGGGATCATATCAAAGGTAAATACGAAGATGTGGCATCAAATGACGTAGTCCAAGGTA
>JBBYHK010206649.1:1303-31971 GCA_038382065.1 Adansonia grandidieri | reverse complement strand
TATGAACCATTATATCGATACTATGAACCACTGTATCGATACATGTTGATATGTATCGATACATTTCTTTACAGAATGCATGCTTTGGTCTTGGCATGGCCTAATATTGATACATGAGGTCCTATATCAATACAGAGGCTTATGTATCGATACATCTACATATTGTATCGATAAAATAGGGACATTTCAAATTTTTGGCGCGTTGAAGCAATGTATCGATACATGAGAACCATGTATCGATGAATTCAAGTAAAATTATGAATTTTCTCGTATCTTTTATCCCCGGATACCTTGGACTACGTCATTTCATGCCACATCTTTGCATTTACCTTTGATATGATCCCTAGGCCTTCTTCTAAAAATACTTTTTTGCATCATTGCCGCCTCTTACGTCCATGCTCCAGATTGCTAAAAATTAGCCCAGACAAAATAAGGTGTCTACAGTTTGTTTCTTACAAACTGATTTTTAGAAACTTCCCTAAGTTAAGTTTATGTTACCTTTAATAGATGAAGCGTAGCATGGACTTAATGTTTTCATCAAATTGGTCTCACAATCTTGGGGGCAAATTAACATTTCAAATCTGGATTTATGGTGAAATTAGTTTATTTTTCAAAAAAAAAATCTTTTTTAGTATTAATCCTTGATCTTGAGCCTCGCGTTCTTTTTGGTGACATGGTCAACGGGTTGTTCCATCATCCTAAACTACTCTGGGATTATGGAATGAACGTGTAAAGCCCATGTTACCTTCTGTCGCAGATGTTCAGATGTTCTAAACCCAAGTTTATCTTTAAAAAATTGAAACATTAAGTAATCCCCTTGTTTTGGCTCTAGCAGCACTGTAGTTTGAAATTGAAAAATAATTTTTGAACCATAAAATATTTCCTTTTATTTTTATAAAATTTTTTCATTAAAGGGCATCAAATTACCTTTCTAGCAGTGTCTTATTTGCCCTTAGATCATCCTGGATGAGGGAGTTATGATTTTTCGAACCTATGTTGTCTAAAACCCTTTGAACCAATGTGCAACATTCTATTTGGCCCATTAGGCCCATTAGATGATTTTTATGAAATTTTAAGATATTTTTCCCAAAAGGTTCACAGAATTCCTTTTTCGAAAAGGTATTATCCATGATCTAATGATCCTGGATAAACTTAGAATGATTTTTCAAAATCCATCATGCCCTTTTAATTTTACATGCTGCTAGAGCTGAGATAAACCTAACTTTGAAAATTAATTCACCTAGAAAGTGATTTTCTAGAATTGTTGGAATATTTTTATATTAAACCTTGTTGAGTGACCTTTCCAACAGTACCCTATTTACCCTCGAAGTCCTTGGATGCACCCAAAAAATCCAAAAATGGAGATAACACGATGTTGTCCCCCATTTTTAACCAAATTTTTTAATCTCCTTTTATCGAGACGTTCGGATGTCTCGAAATGCACCGTTTGGTCTTCCTCACAACACTGGCCCCTTTTAACTTGGATCAAGGTTAAAATACAAAAAATAGCATTTCATATTAAAAGTTTCACTAGTGGAGATACTCTAACTCCACTACTTAAAAGGGATACTTGAACCCCATTTTTTAATCAAAGATTTTAACTTTTCTCTTTGTTCCAAAATGTTTTCCTTGCTTTGTGAATACTCCAACCCTATTTTTTTCATTTGAAAATTTAATTTTCACTTTAATCTTAACTATTTTCATAACCCTATTTTAAGGGATACTTCAACCCCACTTCACTGAAGGGATACTCCAACCCCACTTTTACCTTAAAATTTTAAAATTTTCCCTCTTCCGGATGCCTCAAACTGTTTTGGTAAAAATCATCTTTGTTATTCAAATTCTCATTGAATCCAAACTGATCTCTAAAATTGTCATCTTGGTTATTCTTCAATAATCAAAGGCAATTATGAGATACATTTCGATCGCCTCTCTCTTTTTATGCTCTTTTCTTTGTGATTGCATATTTATGATATTATTATATTTCTCATTTTTCACCTTACTAACTTGTTTCCTTTTGTCATGTTATTGCGCATTCATAGTTAAAATTCATTTTCTAATGAAATTTACAAGGCAATGTTTCATGTTGGTATCTCTCCACTGCCTAATACGAAACATCCAATTTTAAAATCTAATCCGAACATCGTTTCATAAAAAATCCCTATGTTTCTCACATTTTTGAGACACGTAAATGGTCTAATTTTTCTTAATAAAAAAGTCAGGATTCACATTTTCCAAAACTTCATGCATTAAAAAGGATTATATCTAAATAGAGACCAAATGGAACCAATTTAACTAAGACCAAAGTGAGATATAGTTAGTAGGTACCAATTTTGGGCATTGTGGGGATGCTAGTCTTTCTCTACACGTAACCGATTCCCAAGCCCAACCAACGAATCTCTAGAATTCATAAACCTTGAAATCAATGTTTCAAGTTTCATAACTCATGATATTGTTTTCAATAGGCATCCGATATTGACTAGCCTAAAATGATCAGTGGTTACTCCAAATTTATGGCCACTTCGTGGTGGCCATTCAGGTCTAGTTGGATGAGCGACTCATCCGACAGTCCCTACCCCTTCATATTCTTATGCGTAACCCAAATCCCAATCAAGGGATAGCTCAAAGGCTAGACCACAACCAATCATCATTTATTTTTAAGTCGAGCGCACTATACCTTTTGGATCATCTGAAGTTCTAAAGGCCAAGCACGTGGCGACAATCTACAATCCTAAATTTATCACTCACTTCAACAACTTAAAAGCACTTTTCTAGTAATTGATACTTGTTTAGGTCTTTATCATTTTTCGAGGACCTCTTTATTTTCTCTTGTTCCATTTACTTATTGAGATCTGGCACTATAAGCTTTGCCGATAAAGAGCTTACACCCTAAAATCCTTGGACCATATGTGATGTTGCTGAAAGGTTAATGTAAATGAATGGCTGAGTTGATGGGATATTTGCTGTAGAAGGGTGTTATCCATGTAATGCCTTTCCTGAGCATTGATGGCTTTAGTACCATCGTTCAAGTTGCTCTCGAGATTAGCTGGTTTTTTTCTCGTGTTGACTATACTTGTTTGCCCTTTTTCCTTCAAAATCTCAAGCAATAGCTTAGTCAATTCCACAATTTAAGCTTGGAGTTCTTCATTATTATAGAGTGATTATTTTTAAGACTTCTTAGACATGAGTTCAAGTTTTTCAATGCAGGCTTGGTGATCATTTTCCATCACTGTTGGATGATTGCGAGTGTTGTATCCTTTAGATTATTACCATATTAAACTTTTATTATGTGTGATGAGCATGTTTGATGATACAAAAATGGGTATGCAATTAGATAACAATTAACATAAATGCATAAAGTAGTAAAAGGATTAGATTAGTCATATAAATACACGTAGACAATCGAACTTAGGGAGTAGCTTCATCAATAGCATCTTTCATTAAAGTAACAAAATATCCCAATTACACTTATCAGAACTGCCTAACATAATTACATTGCTTGATCACATGTTCTATAAAATACAACAATTCTTGTTCATGGGTTCTAATGGGAAAGATGTCACCTATCAAGGATTGGGCTATGTCCATCATGTTCTCCACCTCCAATTGGGCTACCTAAATCTACTTGTTGAGATAGTAGTGATGGTCTTGATAATTTTAGCATGAATGATCACCATTTGCAATAATTCTTACTTTCACTGCTCGAAGCCTCTTAATAGGTAATTGATTTGGTTTTAGCAAGCTTGTAGAGAATACTCTAAATCTTAAATTTTAGGTGTCAAAGTCTCATTCTCAAGCTAATTTACTCTTAAATATTAGATTTGAGCTTCTAGCCATGTATTCTTCCTTTGATAAGTTGATATGAGGGCATAGGTTCTAACTAATTTCTCCCCATTGACCCTAGCTTCTTTTTTGCATTGATGTAGTTCCTTCTCGAGTGTTGCAATTTCTGCTTCCCACTCAACAGGCAACTTATTAAGGCATCTAGAATTGTTTACTTTGCTTAGGTGCTATAGTCTTTCCTTAAACTTTCAAGATCCTCCTCAAAGTGGTTTTTCTCTTTGATAGCCATATTCACCTCACTATCCCAGAGGTAGAGGTCTATTTCTAATTGACACTTTTCTTCCTTTAAATAAGTAATTTTCTTGGCTAAGGTTGTCTTCTTTTATTCGAACTTATGCATGAGCAACTTAATTTTAGAGGAAAATTCATCAATCAATACTTATGATGTTCCAATGGCAGACAAAGGTAAGGAGTCATTGATATGATGAATCCTTCACTCGTTACATCACAGAGTCATACTACTTCCTCTCCAATATCTCTCCATGCAACGGGTTTGTCTCCAAGCATGGAAAGATAGATGAACTTTCAACTAGTAATTAGGATCACCATAACCAAAATCCCATTACTCTAGGTCTTGAACAAAGGGAATAAATTGTCAATACTGAAATTATCATAGGACTAGGATGGGTGCGTAACTAATGCTCGCCATAATACCGTGAAGGGCATGTAACTATAATTTCTGCATTGGTATATGATTATTTACTATGAAAACCAAGAGGCTTTCCATGTAACCTCTTCTCCAATAAGGTTCTCAAATTTTTAGACCCATTGCTCTTTAAACTTATCTTAAGGTCATTCTTTCTCGAGGGCCTTAGAAATTAGCCTAAAGCTAGGTAAGAAGATGTACAACATCCTTTTTTCTTTAGGACAAAAGTGATTGGCAAGCCAAATATGAAAAAGTGGCGTGCATCCAACGAAGTGACTCATACCCATTTCCTTGTAAAAACTGAGAGCTCAAATAGTTTCGGCAATGATGGCTAGTGCTGAATTGATGTTATAGCATAATTAGGAAATGGGATCTATTACCCTAGCTTCAACATAGCCTAATGTTTTTGAAAATATGACCAGACCATATATTTCTAAAGCATAGATATCTTGAATTTTTTTACATCAATAGTACTTGTTATTGCTTCTTTTAAACTAGCCCATGAGATGCACCACTATCCCTCTTTGTCTTGATATAATCCTCGATTTAGGATTTTTTTGCCCTAAGAATATAAGCTAATGTTTTCTTGAAATTTGAAGGGTGCAAAGCCTTACAATATATTCTATCATTCTTGGCCATTTTGATATTAGTGTATTCATCAACTATGGAGACCAAATCTTCATGATTGAAAGTGAAACATCGATATGCTGGGTTCCAAAACTGAAATGATGCTTGCAATAAACCATCATCCAAATAGACTTGAAGCAAAAGGGCTATGTCTCTGTATCTCTTCATGAATAATTCTTTCTCGATATTATCCCTACTAGTCCATACGTACTTCAAATTTTGCCAATCATTCTGATGGTACCTTATCTTAACCCTTTCATGTATTATTAAGACATACTTGGGTTTGAGAATATCCCCATCTTCACGTCGTCGATGCTCAAACCATGCTCGAACTTTCATAAGAAGGCTTTAAATCTAAAGTAGACTGTTGCTCCATGATAGACACCCCTTGATGAACATTAAACCATTGACTAATTGTCCCATAATGACTATGATTATGATGAAATGATGCATGCATCAAACAAAAAAAAAGGAACAAGTTAGTGATCATACAAAATAATAATCATAAAAATAAGGATATATACAAAAAATAGCAACAAAATGCATCATAAAAATTGCCTCGACAATGGGCAGTGTGATGCCTAAAGGCAAACACAACAATTGACAACAAACAAATAGCATAATGGCATGTCCAGGTTAAAAATGCCTCTAAAAAAGTGGCACGATGCTCCGTAGGGACCAAACTAACCAATTAAGTGGTGGCATTCATTTGTTAATACCTATGATAGGTACGTGTTAAGCTATCATTTGGATAGTATGATGGCTTATTTTGGTTAAATAAAACTTTTTTTTTAAGGTGACATAGGGTATTGTATGCGATGACATCCGTTTGTTATCACCCACTTATTGAATGAAGTTGGTTGTAGAACATAATAGCATGCCCTAAAAATGATCATGAAAAAAATAACAAATATAGGCAACAATGTCTATTATAGCCTGTGTAACATGGTGCATAGGAGTGAAAGTAAGAAGTGTTTCTCTGAGTGACCCCTATTCTTTGGGTTATTCTAGCAGAACTTTGGCATGGTTTGACATGGTTTGGCTCATAAGGTTCACTATATGGGTTTAAGTTGATACCTTGATTGGTTTCCAAATCATTCTTCTGTATAATAAGGATAGTCAAGGCACCTCGATCCTAGGCCTATCATGGGTTTAGCGGATTGGGTTCAATTCGGTAGGCATATTTCCCTATGTAAATGCAAAAAGGTACTCACAAGGGACATAGGTAATTTACAACCCAAAAGGTCTTGCCATGCCTATACAGAGGGATACTCATGATGGCAGATGGCTCACTGCATAATTAGGACTATAACCTCATTATGCTATCTGGTGGGAATCTAATGCATTTGTAAGTGCACAGTGTATGCTACAAAAATAATCAAACCTTGCATTTTACTCTCATATTACCATATTTATTTGGGTCAATATTTATTCGGGAACAAAATAGTCTTTGACAATCATAGGGTAAAAACCATGAAGGATAAAAAGTTAGTGGATAAAGGTGAAAGGGGATCATAACTAAATAATGATGGAATTCAAAAAAGCTAAGAATCAAGCGAGATATAGCTAGTCATAGGCTTAACTCTCTAATTTAATCCTCAGTGGAGTTGCCAAACTATTGCTACATACCCCTTTTTCTTCTTTCTATAGATGATGGAAAATGGGCACGCATGACTTGAAATATATATATATATATGGTGGTGTGGTTTAGCCTTTAGGTTATCCCTTGATTAAGATTTGGATTAGGCATAGTAATACGAAAAAGAGAAAGATCGTCAGACGAATCGCTCATCCAACTAGTCTTGGAATGTTACCATGAAGTAACTATAAATTTAGAGTCGCCACCGATCATTTTGGGCTAGGAATGATTAGATGCCTTTCGAAAATAATATTCTAAATTACAAGACTTGAAATGTTGATTTCAAGGTCTACTAGGTCCAAAGATTTGTTGGTTGGGTTCGGGAGTTGGTTATGCTTGAGAAAAGATTAGCACCCCTATGATGCATAAAAGTCGATACCTACTAATTATATCTCGCTTCAATTTTGGTTTAGTTGGTTCCATTTGGTCATTATTTAGATACAATCCCTATTTATGCAGGAATCTTTGAAAATTGCATATTCGAGTTTTGAAAAAAAATTATATCACCTATGCACCATGCAGGTATGAGTTTCTGGATTAAATTTTAAAATTTTGAATATTCCGTGTTAGACATTAAAAAGATACCAACATGGAATGTTCCTTTACAAAACTTTTTTGGAAATAATTTTTAAATTTGAATTCATGACGGTCGCTACAAAAAGGAAATGTGTTAGTAGGATGAAAGGGAATATAATAATTTCGTTGACAATTAAACACAAACAAAAAAAAAAGGTCAAAAGGAAGGACTATCAAAATGTATGATGTAATTGCCTTCGATTATTGAAGAATAACTAGAATGAAAATTTAAAGACATATTAGGATTCAATGGTAATTTGGGAGATGGAAAAAGGTTTTAATCAAAACAATTTGGGATATCTGGAAAAGAGAAAATTTTTGGATTTTGAAGTAAAAGCAGGGTTGAAGTATCTTTACAAAGAAACGGGGTTAGAGTATTCCCCAAGAATAAATTTTTTTTATGATTTTAGAAAATAATTAGGAATCTCGAATAAATCCATGAGAGAAAATTCAAGTTTTTTTAGTGAAAAATAGGGTTGGAGTATCCTCTTGAAGTGGTAAGGTTAGAGTATCCCCAAGAATATAAATCTTTGATCAAGAATCTTGAATAAATCTGATAGAGAAAATTCCAGTTTTTTAGTGGAAAACAAGGTCGGAATATCCTTTCAGAAAGATTGGGTTGGAGTATCCCCAAGAATGAATTATTTTTTGATTATTTTAAAAAAAAAGATATTTATTTTATTTTCATATATATTTTTTAAAAAAATATATCTTGAAGATGGGAAATCAAGGATTTGAATAAAATATATTTTTGTCTTAAGCTTTGATCTGAGACTAAAGTGTCTGTGTTATGAAGGGAGCCAATCAAATGCATTTCGAGAAGTTTGAACATCTTAATGATGGCAATTCGGGAGAGGGGTTAATTTTAATTCTAAAAAATATAAGGGATAGCATCGCACTGTCTCCCTTCTTGAATTTATTTTGGGTTCACCTGAAGCCTTTAAGGGGTAAGCGAGGTACCATTAAAAAGGTAATATGATGAGGACCAATATAAAAATATTTCAAAAATCATTGAAAATCACTTTCTAGGCGAAATTAATTTTTTAAGTTAAGCCTGTTTCGACATTAGCAGCATGTACAAGGGAAAATGCATGGTGGACTTTGAAATATCATTATGGACTCATTTGAAATTTTAAATCATAAACAATAACTTTTCAAAAAAAAAAATTTTGTGAAATTTCAGTGAAAAATATTTAGATAGCATAGAAAAATCATTTGATGGGCTGAAATGGCCCAAACAGAATGTAATGCATTGGTTTAGGGGTTCTAGATAGCAAAGGTTCAAAAAATTATAATTCCTTCATTGGGGATGATCCAAGGGCAGACGGGACACTTTTGGAAAGATAATTCAATTCCCTTTAAGGGAAAAGTATCATAAAATTATAGAAAAATCATTTATGGTTCAAAAATAATTTTTCAAAACTAGACTACGGTGCTACGAGAGCAAAAATAAGGATTATTTGATTTTTCTGGTTTCTTGGGGTCAAACTCAAGCCATGGATGTCTGAATGTCTGTGACATAGAGAAAAGAGTGACACAGGCAACACGAGTTCATTCCATAATCCTAGAGTAGTTTAGGATAATGAAACAACTTGTTGACCATGCCACAAATGAAGGTGTTGAGCTCAAGATCAGGGCTTATTATTTCTTTTATCAACTAAAAGGGTTATTTTTTGTTTGAAAAATAGGAACTTGTTTCACCATGAATCCAGACCTAAAATGTTTGATTTGTCAGCAAGATTGGAAGACTAATTTTGTGAAAACATTAAACCCATGCTAGTCTCTATCTATTGGAGGTAGCATAGACTTAACTTGGAGATTTTATTTTTGAAATTGGATTTTTGCTAAAAAAAGAAAACATTTGTGATGAAAATGTTATGAACATAATGCGATATAAATAATGAGGAACATGAACAACACATTCAAACAAGCAAGAGATTATATTTTGACATAAAAAAATGACACAAATGTAAGGAGTGACAAATAAGATACATGGAGATGACATATCAGATTATGTTATGAGAAATGATATGATTATATTTGAATGAAGAAAAACATGATGGAATTTTGAAGACAACATATTTATGCAATGAAACTCATTAAAATGTAAGAGAATACATGATTATATTCAAAAACATGTTAGGATAAAGATTAAAGCATGTGATGTGGATGAAACATATCAAAGATGCATGATAGGCCTATTTTGATGGCAAAAATGAAGAAAAGCATGTTTGGTTACTCAAACACCGCTGAGGCATCAAAAAGATCATCAAGGCTTTAAACTACCATAACCAAGGCCACAATAATGCATAAAAGTCCTAGAATGGTCATGGCACCATTAATGGCTCACTAAAATGATGCAAATGATAAAAACAAAAAATAAATAGAGCAAGGTAAAAAAATATTAAAAGGCCTTGAATTTTGCTCTCTACTTCAGGCAAAAACTTTAAGCTCAGTTTTTCCCTCTTTTTGCTATTGTTTAGCAAGAAAAGAATGAAAAGAAAAAGTTTTTCTAGTAATAATGTTGATGAAAAGGGGTTTTAAGGATGAAAGTGTGTGAAAGGTTGGTTTTGCAGAATTTTTGGTAGGGGTTTAAAGGAACTACACGAATGAAGTTTTGGCTAATGGATAAAGATCAATGAAACAATGTTTTGGGAGTTTTTTTGGTTCTAGAGGTTTTTTTTAGATGGATAAGAACAATGATGGAGAACTCTATAAGTTCTTCCCCCCCCTTTTTTTGCTTAGGCAAGATTAGCTTATTTATATGGAGTGTGTTCAGCGAATATCTTTGAGCTAAAAGTAAGGGCAGTGGGATTTTCCTTTATGTATTAGGAGGCAACTCTAGGTACTATGCTTACTTGTTCTTATTACCATCGATTCTGCCATGCAGAGTAATGGTGCAGAAAGGCTATATCAATCTGTAATTAGAGAAAAACTAAGCATCCACTGTAACAAACCCTATATTTCATGAAAATATCTTGGGCTTTAAAAATTTGTTTAAGTCCAATCACGAGCCCATAGATAAGGACTAGTATAGATTATGATGATTTTTGGTTTCAGAGCATATTTGAATTGACTATCTAAAGGCTAAAAAATGGCTTGAACTGGGCAAAAATACCTTGATGTATTAATACAAAACATTTTGCATTGATACACAAGGCAACTTTTACCAATGAGGATCGATACAATGAAGTATGTATTGATACCAAGAGAAAAAAAATGTTTCTAGTCTCGAGACTTGGAGGCCTATATTGGTACTTCATGGTTTCAATAATCCTGCTTGCGTATTGATACATTTTGCAAAAAATCACAACATTAGCTACTGCTAAGGCCTGTATCAATACAAACATGCTAAGTATCGATACCATACCTTAAGTATCAATACCAAACTCTCTTGTACCGATACTACACATGAAAATTTAAATTTTTGGTGACGTGAAAGCTTTATATCAATACCTATGCAACAATATGACTTACATGTACTTTTGGCTCTTTAAATACCTCACCTTGGTCACAAATAATGGGAAACTAACCTGTGTTCATCTAAATGGCTACAATGACACCTTGAATAGTGACCTTTGATATCTCATTTTACTTTTTTCTTTTATATGATCCCCAAGCATTTTAGACCTTCCCATATCTTTCCATTACATCCCGGGATGCCAAAAATTGACCTAGAGAAAATAAGGTGTCTACAAAACCTTTAGATTTAGGTATTGCCCTAGTCAACCCATTGATTGTCATGGTTTTACCTTGGTCAACCCTTCTGACTTAGCTATCACCTTGGTCACCCAATTAACTATTATGGTTCTGCCCTAGTCAATCCTCTTCAAACTTAGGTGTAGACACCTCATTTTATCCAGGCCAACTTTTGGCATCTTAGGACTTAATTGACAGATGATAGAAAAAATAAAAAATAAAAACTAGGGGATGACTACTGGGTGCTATGTCACCAAGCACAATTAGGCAACACTGTGCCAGGCCAAAAATTTTTTTGGGAGGTCTAAAATGCCTATGGGTCGCATTAAAGAAAAATGTAAAAATAAGCCATCAAAGGTCAATATTTAGGGTATCACTGGAGTCATTCAGATGAGTACACTGGCCAAAATGAGGTAACTCAGGAAGCTACAGGTATGTGCAAGTTATATTGGTGCATAAGTATTGATATGAGGCTTTTACACCGCTAAAAATTCAAATTTTTATGTGCAGGATCGATACATGGGATTTGGTCTCAAGTCCTAATGAGATGTATTGATACCATCATAATTGTATCAATACAAACTTTGGCAGTAGCTATAATTATGATTTTTGGCAAAATGTATCAATATACAAGCTTGAGTATTGATACAAGTTTATCAAGTATCAATACATACCTCTAAGTCTCAAGATTAAAAATAAATTTTTGCTCTAGGTATCGATGCATGCTTCATTGTATTGATACTCATTGGTAAAAATTGCCTTGTGTATCGATACATAATGTTTTGTATCGATATATAATGGCATTTTTGCCCAGTTCGAGCCATTTTTTAGCCATTGAACCACTGATTGAAAATCTGATTCAAACATGTTTCTTGCATAAAAAAATCATTAAAATTCATACAAGGCTTTGCCTTTAGGCTTGTGATTAGATTTAAACAAAATTTTGAGACCCAAATAGCAAATGATAAGGGACATTTCATGACATTATGCAATTTGACAAAGGGTAAGGCTAAATTTTCTCAATGTTCAGCTACATAAAGTAGCCTAGATCTACTATTTTTGTTGAGCCAACCAACGAGTTTGCATGGCAGTTGAGCAAAGCACTTGATCTCTACAAGAGGTACATAAACCAAAACCCCAAAATGCCCTTTCTTTTTCATCTTTTGTCTTCAAAGTCACATGGCTATGTAAGCCAACCTTGGACTCAGCTGAAGGGAACCTTGCCAAAAAATATAACACTCTCAGTAGAAAAACACCCACTTCCAGACATTCCCTCAATATTTTTCAGCCACCAAAAACCAAGAAACTCTTTTCCATTCTTAAAACCTTTCAAAACCATCACCAAAAGTCTTTCCAAAAACCTCCATTTCATTCATATTCCCTTTCAAAACTCTGCTTTATCCATACCTAACTAAAAAACCCTTTATTTTCATCACTATCTTGCTGTTCAACCCTTAAAAAAGTGAGTTCAAAGTTGTTACTCAGAGAAAAGGCTCAAGCTTGAAACTTTTGGTATATTTTCTCCACTTGACTCTGCTTATTCTCCAATTTTTCAACATTTTCATCATCTTAGTGACCTCTCTATGTTACTGTGACCCTTCTAAGGTTCTCACGCATTATTGATGCCTTGTTTGTGGTAGACTTAGGGTGTTCATGTTCTCTTGATGCCTTGATGTTGCATGGTAAGCCAAATATCTTGTCTTTTATTCTACCATCATACCAGCCCCTTATTTATGCATTTTCTATCTTGTTTCATCTATTTTCATATGCTTAACACATGTTTGAATGTTTTCATAACGTGCATCAGTATGTTCATCCATTTTCTTGCATTTCAACAACTCTCATAACATAAAAATGCTATCTTGACAATTCTAGCATACTTTTCTTCACTTAAATATGTTCATATCACTTCCATGCATTATATTTTTCATCTCTTTGTATTTCCTTTTCCATGTCAAAATGTCATTTTTGTGTGTTTGCATGTGTAATACTTGTTTATCTTTATGCAGATTGTATTTTATTCATGATTTGTTAGTTAAAATGTGTGCTCATTTGTTATAAAAAATTTGATTTTCAAAAACAAATCCCCAAGTTAAGTTATGCTACCTCCAATAGATGAAGAGTAGCATGAATTTGATGTTTTCATGAAATTGGTCTCCCAATCTTGGGGACAAACTAAACCTTCCAGGTCTAGATTCATGGAATAAGATGCTACTTTCTTTTGTTAAAGTATTAAGCCTTGATTTTAAGTCCAATACCCTCTTTAGTGACATGGTCAATGGGTTGTTTCATCATCCTAAACTACTTCAAGATTGTGGAATGAATTCATGATGCCTATGTTACTTGCCCCTTGCTGTCATGAACTTCGAACATCCTAAACTCAAGTTTACCCTCAAAAAAAACCTGAAAACACCTACTAACTTCCCTGTTTTTGCTTTGGCAACATTATAATCCAAGTTTAAAAATTTATTTTCAAGTCATAAATAATTTTTTAGAATTTTTTTATATTTTTCCCTTGAAAGGCATTAAAATACCTTTCCAATAGTGTCTTATTTTGCCCTCTAATCATTCAAAATGAAGGAGTTATAATTTGTTGAACCTTTGTTGCTTGAGAACCTTGAAATGAACAAACAATTTTCTGTATGGATCATTTTGGCCCACCAAATGATTTTTTTAATATTTTTCCTAGAAAGTTTGCAAAATTCCCTTTCTGAAAAGATATTGTTCACTATTTAATGATTTCAGATGAGCACGAAACAATTTTTCAAAGTTTGATGTGTCTTTTCCCCTGCACATGCTACCAGTGTCAAGATAAACCTAATTTCAAAAATTAATTTTGCCTAGAAGGTGATTTTTTAGGATTTTTGAAATATTTTTGCATTGAACCTTATCGAGTCATCTTTCCTCACTTCCTAAAACCTTCAGATGAATCCGAAATAAATTCAAGAAAGGAGATGACAAGATGCTGTCCCTTATGTTTAACCTAATTTTTGAATCTCCTTTATAGAGACATTCAAATGTCTCGAAATGCATTCGATTAGTTCCCTTACAACATAAACCCTTTAGACTCATATCATGGCTTAAGACAAAAATATATTTCATACAAATCTTTGGTTTTTTATTTTTAAAATCCTTTTTTAAAAAAAAACCTTTTCTTTCAAAACATAAAAAATGTGCATCTTTGGGGGTACTCTAACCCCATTACCCCAAGGGGATACTCCAACCTCGTTTCTCATTAAGAAACTTGAGTTTTCTCTCTTGGATATATTCGAGATTCCTAATTATTTTAAATCATCAAAAAGTTTCATCTTTGGGGATACTCTAACCCCACTACTCCGAGAGGATACTCCAACCTCATTTTTCATTAAAAACTTGAATTCTCTCTTTATTCCAAATTATTATCATAACTTTATCTTTGGGGATACTCCAACCCCACCTCTCTAAGAGGATATTCTAACCCTGCTTGTATCTCAAAAATCCAAAAATTTTCTCTTTTCCAAATACCTTGGATTATTTTGATTAAAATCTTTTTGCCCCTCAAATTACCATTGAATCCAGACCTGTCTCTAAATTGTCATCTTGGTTGTTCTTCAATAATCAAAAACAATTATGAGATACATTTCGATCGTCCCTCCTTTTTACATTTTTTTGTTTGTAATTGTTTGTTTATGATATTATTATATTCTATTTCATTTTACTAACACATTCCCTCTTGCAGTGACTATCGTGCATTCATACTAAAAATTTGTTTTCCAAAAAAATTTACAAGGCAATGTTCTGTGTTGGTATCTCTTAGTGCCTAATACAAAATATCCAAATTTTCAAAATCCAATCTAGACATTATTTTCATAAAAAAATCCCTATGTTCGTCACACCTCTGAGACACATAGGTGATCGAATTTTTTTAGAAAAATAGATCTACAATTCATAAAACTTCACGCATTAAAGGGAATTATATCTAAATAGTGACCAAATGAAACCAATTAAGCTAAAACCAAAGCAAAACATAGTTAATGGGTACCAATTTCTGGCATCATAGGGGTGTTAATCTTTTTCCATGCGTAACCAACTCCCGAACCCAACCAATGAATCTCTGGATGTTGTAAACCTTGAAATTGATGTTTCAAGTTTCATAACTTTGAATATTGTTTTCAAAGGCATCTGATCTTGCCCAGCTTGAAATGATCGGTGGCGATTCCCAGTTTATAGCCACTTTGTGGTAGCCACTCGAGACTAGTTGGATAAGCGATTTGCTCGATGGTTTCTTTTCGCTCTATATTACTATGCCTAATCCAAATCCTGATCATGGGATGACTCAAAGGACACACTACCAATACCGTACATTTTTAATTCAAGCGTGCTAAGCCCTTCAGATCGTCTGAAGTTTTAAAGACGGGCACATGGTGACATTAGGTATCACCTTGGTTACCCCGTCGACTATCATGGTTTCACCCCAATTAACCCTTTAGACTTAGGTATTGACCTGGTCACCCCATTAACTATTATGGTTTTAGCTTGGTCAATCTTTTTTGGACCTATGTATCACCCTAATCACCTCGTTGACTTTCATGGTTTTGCCCAAGTTAACCCTTTATACTTGGTTATTGCCTTGGTCACCCCATTGATGATTATGGTTCCACCCTGGTCAATCTTTTTAGACTTGGTTCCACCCTAGTCACCCTGTTAACTATCATAGTTTCACCCCGATCAACCTTTTAGACTTAGGTTCTACCCTAGTCATCATCCTAACCTTAGTTTTGCCCTTGGTAATTTTATTTTCAAGTTCACTTTTTTTGGTTTAGTTTACTTTCAAGACTTTATAGCCTAAATGAAATTGTGTCTATTGGTCTTTGCCTTGGTCCTAATTCTCAGTAATGGCCAAAGAGGGGCAGCTTTTGACACTTAATTTTGTTTGGGCCCCTTTTCTAATAATCCTAAATATTTGAGACTGAGAACCTGACAATCGTCCTAGTAGAGGTTGACATCTCTCAAGCAGGCTGCGCATTTTCAAAAACCTTTTTAGCCATATCTAATTGATTGCATATGCACGTGACAGAAAAAGTGCAACTTTAAGGGTTATAAAAAAATAAATCTTAGATAAATGCACAAATATTCAAGAGAAAAATTAATTTTTTCTTAATAAATTTTGAAATTTGTTTTTGTAGATGATATCATCATCGAATTTCACATGTTTAGAAATTTTTTAAGATTTTTCATAAAATTTAGGGAGTCAATCGTCATATATTTTCATCGATACCTGTACAATATTTATGTTGACTCATTTTGAAAAATTTAAAATATTCAATAAAAAATCCATATTGGCATTTTATACCACGAGGTGTCAAGTTGTCAAATTTATTTATTAATTTTAAATTTTTAATTATCACAAGTGTCAGGCTCGTGGAATTTTTTTCGGTAAACTTACTTCAAATTTTAGTTTTTTTTATTATTTTTATTGATTAATATTTTGAGTAATGTGTTGAATTCAATTTATTTATATAAATGTGAATGTATTTTTTAAATTTTCTCATCTTCAAAATATGAACTTTTTTATCTATAAAATTTTTTTGTAAAATATTTTAGAGTTTACAATTTTAATTCTTTTTACATATTTTACTAAAATATCTTGGATGTAGCTTTTTGAAATTCTAATTCAGTTTTATTAAATACAATTTTCTTTTGTAAGGATTTTTCTCGTAAATTTTTATGAGTTTAGAATTTTTAATGGCCTTTTCATTACACATAAAATTTCACAAAAAAAATATTTTTGAGAGTTCAACACTTGGATTTTCTCATCTATTTGTTTTCACTTATTTCTATTCATTTTTTTATTTTTAATTCATACATGAATATTCCATATAAAATATCAATGAAAGGAATTTTCCAACATTCTTTTTACGGGAATTAAATCTTAAATATATGAGATTTTAGAAAACTCATATGATTTTTGAGCTTGATTTCTTTAAATTTTATTTGCGTTTTCCATCCAAATTTTCCTAATTGGATTTTTACACATCAATTTCATTAATTCAATTTTCTTTACAAATTTTTTAATTGAAATTCTCACATGATTAAATTCTTAATTGGGTTTATCACATGTGGGATTCTGCTTCATCATCTTATTACATGGATTTTAACTCCATGTTCATTCTTTACAATTAAGTCTTTTTCTCTTCAATTCTTTCATTTGATTTTCAGTTAAGGACTCCTTGCACATGAATTCATTAATTATTTTTCATATACGTATATTAAGGTCCTAATTAACTACTTCAATAAATGTGAATCTTAATTAGGATTCCATGAATAAATTTTTATTTATTATTACCTTTTCTTTAAACGAAGATTTGTAATTAGATTTTTCCTTCTTTTCTTTCATGAAAATTTCATTTTAATCCTTTTAGGATTGCCATAAAATTATTTTAATTTGATTATCACTCACTTTGATTATATGAATTTTTTTATTAACCATTTTATTCTTAAAATTTAGACGTAAAATTTGAAACTCCAATTTTAGTATGGAAATTCTTTTAATCATGTGCTTTTACATGTAGTAATTTTATTTATTCTAGTAAAATCCATGTGACACAACCAACCTTTTTTTAAGCAATCAAAATTAATGTGGAATTTTCCAACACATTATCAACCATTAAATCAAATTTTTACTTGTCAAATGTGTTAATAGCCATTGGATCAAATGTTATTTATTTTTAATTAATAAAATATGTACATGTAGCATTTTGTGTTAATTTTTAACTAAGTCAATTTTTTCCAACCAATGAAATTTTTTGTTGAATAATTCAAACATTTTTAAACATTGGATCAAGATTTAAATTCAGCAATATATTTTCCACCTTTGGATTTAATTTGGATTATACCAAGCTTATTTGGATAAGAATGAATATTATGGATATTTTTAAACAAGAATTGATAGTCATTTAATTTTTGTAAGCTTTAACTGAAGTAAAAAGTTAAAAAGAAAAAAGAGAAATTAGGCATAAAAAAATGCCTTGGCTGAATAGCCTATGTGATGTGGGGAATTTGATTTTTATTTCATTCACCATTTTCATCATCGTCCATGGGAAGAAAAAAGAGAAAAAATTTAGAGAGAAAATTTAGAGAAAAAAGAGAAACAAAATAGTTTTGAAAGTTTTAATATTGAAATTAAGTTGGTTTGATTCAAGAAAGGTATATTTCTTTTAAGTTTTCCTTCAAAAATTTTTCATTTTATATCATCCATCTTCATTTTTCTTTAATTTTCAGAGCATTTTTCCCCTTTTAATGAGCTTTTTGAACCTAATTTAATTAGATGAAAGCAATGAACAAATTTTGGTGATTTTCTTTCACCATCTTGCTAATTTATTGTTAAAGGTTTTTTAAATCAAAGATTTTAAATGAGTTGATATTGATTTTGGATGTTCTTGAATTCTTATGTTCATGTATATGTTTAATTCCATTTTATGTTATGTGATAAAAGCTATGCTAGCATGATTTTCCATGTTTTCTTTAAACTTGCTTATTAATGTTATGATTTGAGTTTGGTAGTAACTTAAGATAATCTTTACATGTATATATGCTTGGATTTATGAAAAAACAAGAAATTTTTTGGAAACTTCCTTAAAATAGCTGAAACTTTAGAGAATCAAAATGCAATTTTTTTTCGTTCAATTTTTAGGCCATTTAAGGGCTCTTTGGATCATGGCAACACCTCTAAGGGTTGTTTCATAATTTTTCCAAAATTTTCAATCCCATTTTGGGGTGCTCCTTACCTTGGCTAAGAACCTATGGGTCAAAACGTAATTTTGATATTTTTAAGGTCATCTAGGGATATTTTGGCTTGACCAAATCCCCAGGGATGATTCTATAATTTTTTTTTTACAAACCCTATATAAGAATATTTTTGACTTGGCCAAATGGTATTGGCCCACTTTAGCAAATTTTGAATATTTTTAAGCCATTTTGCAATTAAATCTAACTTTAGGGACTCAAATGAAATTTTTAAAATTTTGTTTCATGAAGATCTAAGTGTAGACCAATGATTCTAAGCAATTTTGATGATTTTTTTAAGCATTTTAAATGTTCTTAGGTGCTTTTAGGGTCATTTTATAAATTTAAAAAATTTAAGGACCTTATAGCAAAACATTGCAAATTAGGGTTATTTAGGTAATTTCCATCAAAAGTTACCTATTTAAGGTATTTTGGGCATTTAAAAAACATTTCTATTATTTTTAGCCATTTTGAGGCTAATATGCAATTTTGAAAAATTTAGTGACCTATTAGCAATTTTTGCATTTTACGTCGTGTCTAATTTACACACTTAGGGTATAATTTTCATTTTATATCATTTTAAGCCATTTAGAGTTACCCAGATACTTTTATGTCGAAGTTAGACCTTAGGGATATTTTAGTAATTTATATTAGAACCAAGTCCTATATGATCAGCAAGATACTTTCATATCAAGGGTGCACTGTAGGAATAGGTTTGTCCATTTATAATGTCATCGAGTCCTTTAGATTACTAGGATACTTTCATGTCGAAAGTATACCTCAGGGACATTTTAGTAATGTACCTTAAAATCGAAGCTTTTAGGGTCACTGAGATACTTTCACGTCGAAGGTGTATTTTTGGGGACATTTGGGTTTCTTTGAACAAGTCCGAATCTTAGGATGAGTTTTTTTTTTTTTTTTTGATAAAATCAAAATTTTTAGAATTAAGGCAATGTATTCGAATTAAAGTAGTATGTGAAATTTCTCCCAGCATATGAAAAGAGTTTCGCAGATTATTTTAATAACGAGATATCCTTTTAAAAGTGAGAAAATTGAGATATTTATGAATTTTGTAAAGATAAAACCTTTCCTATTCTTTCGGCCATCTGGTAGCTTGCGAAAGATATTTTAATTTTTAAAACCTTTCGTATTACTCTAGCTCTTCAGTGGTGTATGAAAAAGATAATGATGAAACCTTTCGTATTCCTTCAAAAATATTAAAAACTCATTTTTATCAAATGGAATAATAAATTTGTTTCATAAAATATTATTTTGATATACTAGAGTTATGATTAAATACTGGTATTAAAATTGAATAAAAATTGGATTTAAATTAATACATGAATAATAAGGTATCGATTATCGGGCATCATAAGAGGGATCGATCCTTATTCATGATTGTAAAAGACTTTTGAACCCTTTTATATGATCTTTGGTATTATTGCAGACTTTGGAGTTTGTTTTTTAAGGGTTTCATAACCTTCGAAATACGAACTTTGATCGGTGACAAATCTCACATAGCCAAAATAAATTGGTGACAACTCCAAAATAAATGGTCATTTAGTAACGACTATTTAGGGTTAAGTCGATTAAGTGATTTATCTCGATAACTAAATCTTAGAAAAAATAATAATGATATAGCCCTTAGAAATAAAAAAAAATAATGATATAAAGAGATATATAGAAACGAGAGGTGCACTTGTCTTTTAAGTCGAGCTAGTCAGGATCGTATCCCGGCCATTTTTTGACACTACCTACCTGGGACGGACTTGATCATGGTATTTCCTAATTCGACCTAACCTGAAGTATTATTTAATAACAGAAATATTTTTATTTAAATTTAATTATAGTATAAATATTAATATAAAAATAATTTTTAATTCTTTATCAACTTATGAATAGTAATCCATGCTTTCGTACCAAGTTGTACATAATTTAGGCTTAGGCAAGAAATATGAAAATTTTCAGGTCACAGCTTTGTCCAACACAGACACCACTATTTATATTTAAGAGTAGTGTATTTAGGTTTAAATTAAAGGTTAAATGCTTTATTGGGTACAAAAAGTTAATGGCCTGTTTAGTGTAATAAAACTATAATAGTTTATATAAATAAAGTGATGAAATTTTAAGGGTTTTTTATTATTATTTTAGTCATTTTCCTTTTTACTTTAGTCCCATGTGTTCCCCCCCCCACCCAAAAAAAAAGTTGACAGGCATTTTATGATCACAAAAGTTCTGATTTTTTTTTTTTTGCAATGCAAAATTGAGTTAGGTGTTAATTTTTCTGTTTTTCGAAAGAAATAAGGAAAATGAAATGAAAACTAATAAAAATAAAATAATAAGATAAAAATAGAAATTTAAATTTAAATTCTCAAAAAATAACAATAAATAAATTTGAAAATAATAATAATAACAATAATAGAAATAAATATAAAATAAAAATAAACTTTATTACATGCGTCAGTCCGTATGCGTACTCAAAGGCTTGGGCTTCAAATTGCAAAAACACGGACGGGTTCATATCCGGACTCCAAGGTCCATAATGCTCAGGACACCCAATTGAAGGCCTAGAACAATTAAAATCCCAATATTAAAACTTAGATAAAATTAGATGTTTGCAATTAGCTTAATAAAATAATAAAAATATAAAATTTTGGTTGGAAATAATTATTAGACTAGTTTGTCAAGAATAAACCATTTTTATTAAAATTACATTATGAATTATGATTGATAACAGTAATTTTATTTAAAACAATTAATACTATAACTTGTTATTAATTGACTTCTTAAGTAACTTGTATTAACCAAAAAAAATCAAATCTAACTTTCGGGTTTATATATAGGATTATGTATATATAGAATAAAGACGTGGGCTTCTGTTATAAAAACATGGTGTGGGCTGTGAAACTGATATACGCCGAGTGTAGAGCAAAGTAAGCCAACTAAAATTTAGGCTTTTGGAAAGGAAATTTCATATTTCCCTTGGAACTCAATTCCAGAGAACCGACCAATGGTCAAATTTCCCCATCCCTCTAAACCATCAGATTTGATTAATCAAATTTAATGCCCTTGGATTAGAGCTCATTCTAAGTTCGACAATATTAGAGCAATTGATATGATAGAAAGTTATCACTTATCAGAAAATCAGATTTTCATCAATTAAATTCTCATATTTGGTATGTAATAAAGTGTTTATTTTTTTTAGGATATTACTTTCTTTTAAGAATTACTTTTTTCTCTGTCTTTATGAGAATCACATTCCTATGATTGTGGAAAATAACTTTCTTATGTAGTTAGAAAGTTAAAGAAAAAAGGCTTTAAAATAAAATTACATTTTCTCATAATTAAAAATCGGTAGCTAAATTTTTTTCTACCCAATATTTATGCTAGTTACTAAATCATGAAAATTTAATTATTTTTGAAAATAGATTAATTAGTATCAAATTCTAGTTCAAAACTTAACATACTTATTAAATATTTAAAACTTATTTTTAATTTAATTATATATTAGATTTGAGATAAATATACTATATTATTTTTATTTAAATAAATTAATTATTATTTTAAAAAATAAACTAATTAATTGAAGTGTTTGTTAATAATAAATTAATGTTTGTTAATAATAAATATCTTTGAAAAATGTTAAAAAACAATAAAATTCGCATTTTATTTAGAAGAGTACCACCATATTCCTAATAAAGTACTTAATGAACCAAACATATCAATATAACTTTTCAAGATTTTAAAAATACTTTCTTATATATACCAAATGCTGTAATGTTAATTTTTCAAAAATTAAATTTCTAGTGGTCACATTCTCAAGAATTACATTCCATTAAAATATTAACTTAGGAAAGTACCAAATGCCACCTATATGTTTTAATGGGAGCTCACTATAAAATATCCCATTGTATGGCTACCTTATTCAAAAGAGGAAGAGAAAAAAACCTCTTTTCTCCTCACTTCTCCTTTTTTTTTTTTCCTCTCTCTGTGCAATCCTTAAGAACTTTGATAGGGCAAATTTGGCCGATAAAATATATCAAAGCTTATTCAAACCTAAAAATTTGTCTAATTCGAATTTAAATTTGGTCATATTTAATTTGATAAAAAAATTAATAACTTAAATCATTCAACTTCAATCTGAAATGATTTAAACTCGAAATCAATTGATAATATTATACGTCATCCATACACTTAGGCTCAATAGTTTATCCGACACAACGATGGCAAAGGATCTGATGTTTACATTTTTCTATAATATTTGAATCTGCATAAGTGCATTAAAATTCGAATCCATTTATTATCTGCGTTAAATCTACATATTCGAATTTGAATTAATTAATATTATTTGCTAGGTATATGAATTCACTAAAAATTTGAATTTAATAAGTAGCTAACCTTGGAAGTCAGGGTTCGGTTCATTTCTATTTGCATAAATTTTGACATTTTACAAATAAAGGAATAATCTATTCGGATATTCGAATCTTTGTCCGCAGAAGTAATGCACATTTAAATAGTGAATTTGGATATCCGAATCCATTATCTATAAAAGTAATATGAATTCAAATAATAAATATTCAAATGTTTATATCTCCATCTGCACTAAATCAGAATCATCATCCACTTCAAATCCATAAAATTTATCTAAATTCAAAAAAAAAATAATTATAAATATTTAAATCCATAAAGTACTTATCTATACACGAAAATTTCAAACAAGAAAAATCCACGTTTTCTCATAAACCATCAATGGCTGAATGCACCAATTTCATGCATTACCCAATCATTGCATGACAGTCGCAAATTCCACTACACATTGAAATAAAAGCCTGCAAAAGGACAGCCCTTTTCTATTAGAAAAAAGAAAACAGAACCATATTAGAGGGAAACAATCAGTCATAAGAAAATGTGCTCACGTACTATTTCCTTTTTCCACATTCAATCGCATCACCGATCCAAAGACTGACCGACCTTAAAGTAAGAGCACTGCCCAATGTTGGGTATTCACTTAATCTCAAATCATACTGTTATTTCAAACATTCGTTTATTTAATTTAAAAAAAAAAATTATTTACTTTAAGATTTGTTATAAAATATATTTATCTTCTTACCGTTTGAAAAAACACTTATTCTCCCCTTAAAGTTTAGGGGAATACACTAACCTCTAATATATTATTTTTAAATTAATTTTGAATGAAAAAAACAATTATATCCTTTATTGATTATTTTTTTATTTTTTACTCATAATTTTTAACTACAAATTATCTTTAATTATTATCAAATTAAATTAAAATTAAATGATATTATAATCCAAGTATCCTTGTTAAATATTTTAAACTTATCTTTAATTCAATTATATATATTAACTTTGATATTAATATATTATATTATTTTTATTTAAAAATAAATCAATTGTCATTATTTAATAAACTTTAATGATAAAGAAACTTATTAAAATAAAAAATAGATATAAAAAATAAAAATGAATGTATTTTAATATTTTATGTAAAATTTGAATAAATATTAGTTTGATTAATAGAATACTAACATAATTACCTTTCCAAGAGGTAAAATGTGATTTTCAAAGCAATAGGAGTAAGTTTATTTTATCAAATCTCATGAAAGATAATTATATTTTTTTATTCTTCTTTCTTCCATTTTTTTCAATTTTTTCCTTTAACTAATTTCATTGTGACTAAAATTTATAAAACAACAAAAATTAATTTATTTAAATAAAATTACTATAATAAAGTTATTCTAAAGTTAATATAAAATTGAATTAAAGATAAATTTAAAATTGTTAACATTCACCTGAATTAGAATATAACTTAATTAGAATTTAACTTCATAGTAATTAAAGATAATTTTAAAACTAAATTCTCATTATTTGGTAGTTAAAAAAAGTTTTGAGTGAAAAGATAAAGAGAGAAAACAAAATATAAAAATAAAAACAAATAATTAATAATCAACCAAGAGCATGTTTGTTTTTTTCATTTAAAATTAAACTAGAAATAATATCTTAAGGGTTAGTATATGTTTTACCAAACCTTACAATGATAAATAAGTACTTTTCAAACTATAAAAGATAAATGTATTTTTCACATTTTGTATTTTTTCCCTTGGGAGTTTAATTAGCGCATCAAAATTGTAATTTTTCAACTTACGCAAGATGTATACATGAAACAACTCGAGCTCTACAATCCTATAGAGCCTATATACCAACAGTAAAAATTTAAAAAAAAAAAACAAAAAAAAAAAAGAACGGAAATTTTATATGAATTACATGTTCCAAAAAAAGACAAAAAAAAAAGGAGACAGAATTTATAACATTTTCTTCTCCAAAGATCATTAAACCACAGTTGTGATGCCATTGTATCTTGGTCTTTTTCTCTCAGGTGAAAGCTCTTCCTCTATGGCTTTTCTTGTGTTGTTGCTGGATTGTTGTTTTTGCAATAATTGTTGCTGCTGCTCTTCTTCTTTTTCTCGTTCTTTTGGTGATTGAAAGGCTTCCTTTTGTTCTTGCTTCTCAAGTTTTTCTTGTTTTTTGTTTTGATCCTTTAATTTGGTTTTCAACATATGCGGCCTAAGTTTATTCAAATCTGATAACCTGACTGGCTTCAAGATAAATTCTTCTGCACCTTCTTCTAAACATCTAAAAAAAAAAATACCAACAAATAAGTTTCATTTAACCTCAAAAATCAATTTCATCTCTAACCACGAATTTTACAATGAAAGAAACTTCAAATAATTCAACTATATTTTGTCTATTTACCTACTGATCCTTGAAGGGACATTCTCAGATGACATGATAACTACTGGTATGTTTTTTAGAGATGAAGATTCCTGCAAAATCAGAGAAAGTCCTGTAAGCTTCTCAGATCTATTTCTTATAATGACAAGTAATAGTTTTGGACAATTTTATCCCTAGACAATAACAAATTAATATAAATCCAAGAAAGAGAAAATAGCAAATCATGAAATCATGTTTCCATTGAACGTGTTTGGACCTGATTCTGCCTTTGGTGGAAAGCAAGTGGGAAAATATTCCAAAAGATTTTTCATTGACATTCTCAAGCAAGTGGCAACAATAGGACCCCATATTGGGAACTTTTCTCATTAAAATAAAGTATAGTACTAATTTGGCAATGCAAAATCTTAAATCAAGAAATAATTTAAAAAAAAAAAAAACCAGAAATGTCCTGGCTAGGAAAAAAAAATGATATGTGGGAGTAAAACACAATGATGAAAGAGAAAATAGAAAAAGAATAAAAACAAAGCAAACCTTGATTTTCTTGAGCAAATCATAACCTGTCATGCCAGGCATGCAGAAATCTGTAATGACAAGATTCACCTCAACTTCCTGTACACACCACAAAAAAAACAAGTAGAAAAATTTTACTAACCAAACAAAATAGGAAAGAAATTGAAAATAAAGCATATAATGAAAGTTGGGTAATCTCATATATTAAAAGAGAAATTACCAACCTGATTCTTGTTAGGGGAAACAGGGGGTTTAGTTGGATTGGTGATGTCATCTTCATGTAAACCCAGAAATTCTAAAGCTTTACTGCCAGAATCAACTGTAGTAACTGCCAATGGAATCAAAATTTTAGATGACAATAAAAAATAAATAAAAGGAGAGAAAAAAAAAGGCAATGAAACCCGTGATTCATTCATAAAGGAAACATTTTCCAGGTAACTACCTTGATATGAAGAGGTTTTAAGCAGCCTCTCAATAAGCTTTCTGTCTATGCTGCTGTCATCAACAGCCAGAACATGAAACTGTGAGTCTGCTGCCATGCCCATTTTTCCAATTCAAGATCCAATCCCAAAAAAGCAAAGATGGAATACGTATTTGGGAGCAATGGGATTGAGTTGAGATTGACAAAGATTGTTTCTTTTTTCCCTTTTTTTTTTTTTTATTTTTATTTTCCTTCTTTTTCTGAAGATGGGGATGAGTTGATTTGCTTTAAAAAAAAAATTGTTCTGATGGTTCTATGGGAGGAGTTAAAAAGGAGAAAGATGTTGTATTGAAATAAGACCCACCAAAATCCACACCCCAGAAAGCAAGATCCGACCAGACTTCATCCCATATCTTACAAAATGTCCAAGTTGATTGATTTTCTATTAGAAAAAAAAAAAAGAAAAGAAAAACAGAATGACAAGTAATAAATGAATAAAATAATGAAATAAATCTAAATGGGGATGTTCAAGGAGAGAAGATGGGAGGTGGCCTTAATTTATAAAACAAGCAAGCCAAGCCAAGCCAAGCCAGCGAGACCAACGCTCTAAGCAAACACGACCCAGAGTCAGAAACGTTCGATCACTTGAGGCTATCGTGCATTCAAATATAATAATCTAGCAGACAAAGTTAAATAAAAAAAAAGCACCTATTATTTTTTTTTTCACCATTTATGATCTAACGGTTCCAATAATTTTTTTAGGCCTGATCCGAGGGTTCATGTTAAACAACAAAAGTCTTTTTTGAGTCTTGACCATTCTGTAATTGGAGGTCTTTTGATTCCTCCAAGACTTGATTTGCAAGTCGTTTCTTAGAAGAGTCAAAGGTAGTAGAGATTACTTAACCATTAAAAATCATAACATTAAATTAATTAACTATTAATTATATTTAATATTTATTTAATATTAAAATTATGCATTTAATATTAAATTTTGTTTTTAATTGTACTTTGTTGAACCGGAATAGGATATCTTATCGATACAAATTAAAAAACATTGCCAAAAAATAAATAAATAAAACCCCCAAAAAGTAACGTTAATATCAAAAAGTAACGTAGTTAGTGGGTTAACTTCACGGTAGACCTGGAAAATAGTTTTCCAAAGAAAAGATGACGTCGAAGGAGAAATTTAATTTGTCACATCCATTAAAAATTATCAATGTGTCCAAGTATATAAGAAATCTCATTCATCAATTCATTAGGCTTGTAAAAGTGGATTTATTTATGTAGGTAAAGCCTTTTCTTCATAATTGTTCACAGGGAAAAAGATATAAAGATGAAATGAATTCATATAACAACTAGAATATTAGCTCTAGCTTCGCTCTAGATGTTTTATTTTAATATTTTATAAAAAATAATTTAAAGAATATAATAATAATATTAATAATTTATTATTAATTATTTTAAATATTTTTATAATTTTTATTTATGTGTTGTTGTGAGTTTTTTATAATAATTTTTTAAACAAATATTTAGTTTTTTGTATCTTAATATTTTATAATATAAATACAATCATATAAATAAACAAATGAATTATTAATGTATTTAAATTTGTATGAATATATAATACTTTGAATATAATTATAATATAAAAAGTAACATGAACATGACAATATATGCTATAAAATTAAGAGTTATTTGAATATTGTCGATTAGACCTGATAATTTTAAGTATGATATGATAATCCAATACAAACATAATATGAGAAAAATAATTAAAGCACTACACAATATGAAAAATAACACAAATAGACAAAGGCGTTAAAATCTATATAAAATAAATTATTAGGTGTCCAAATTTATATCAATATATAATACTTATAATACGTTATGATACGAACACAATAACATATGGCACAAAATTATAAGCTATTTGAACCACAACATGTAGACATGACAGTTTGTTTATTCGTATCATATTCATATATTTTGTTGTATTATAATTATGTTTAAAATATTTTATATTTATATCATTTTGATACGTAAATAATTCGTATTAAATAGTTTTTGAAGATATATTCATATTGTATCGAGTTTTTATGACTTTATGCGTGTTATGTTTATATAATCATGTCAAAGATTACCAGGTCTAACAGTTTGAGTGTATGACACAACGAAAAAACACATGAACACGAAGCAATTATATAAATATGTCAAAATCTACGTGAAACAAATTATTAACATATTAAAATTTATATAAATATATAATGTATTAAATTCAATTATAACATAAAAACACAAACTTGACATAAATACATAAAATAAAAAAATTAAACAAAAATAAAAAATTAATTAAATTAAAAAATAAGGGTTTGCCACGTAAAATCAATCCCGCTCAAATTGTGGGGATTGATTGCTTTTATATTAATTTATTTATATAAATATTAGAATCGTACAATATCATATTACTTATAATTATTTCAATATAATTAATCAATTATAATTTTAAATTTTTTAAGATCATAAAAAATTAAATAAAATTTAATTTGTGCTTTTTACTGATAGATTTTATATAATTTTATTTTATAATTAGATAATTATACGATTGTAATAAACTAAAAGGCAGGTGAAATGCTTTCAAATGGTACACCTACTTTGGTGTTTTTTTAAGTTACATAGGCAAGATTTTTTGAGAATAGGTAGTTTGTTTAAGATTTATTTTATTAAAAACCAGTCCTATGCACAGAAGTTAATAAATAATCATATAATATATAAAAATAAAATAATTAAAAGAGAAGAAATAAAAGATAATGGAAATATTTTAAAAAAATTATAAGTTGCAGTTTTTTAGAAAAGTGAAAAAGAAGTAGATCAACAAAGAAACATGATGTTATTTTAAAAAATAAATAAATTATTGAAATAATATTATAAATATATATGTTTTATTTTATAATTGTTTTTTTGGTAATTTTATTGACTAAATTGGTGTTCTATTAATTCGTGACAACAACTCAGATATTTTTTTATTAAAAATTAAATATTTAAAAAGTCAAAATTTTAAATCCATATTTATACTTATATTAAAAAAATAATTAAATTGGTGTTATGAATTAACATGACATTAACTTAATTAATAATTTATTTAAAAAATTAAAAATAATGCTATCAAATACTATTAAGGGTGTTTACGTATTTTATTTTAAAAAACTACTGAACTATAGCATCATTAGATAACTTCTTTATTTCTTTTCTTTTTTTTTTTTTTTAAAAAAAAAACCTACATTTTACATAATCAGATAACTCACTCCTTATTTTATTTTAACGGACGTTGTGGTGTGCACTATTTAATATCTATGTCTATAATATTTATAATATAAATATATATAAATGAATATGAAGAATCTTTTAAACTAACAAAAATAATTATAACATTCATTATTCTTTTAAATTATCATTGTAAATATTTTTTATTATTAATAGTATTTATTTAATTTATAAGTAAAAATTTTATTTTTATTTTTATTAGATATATTTATTTGATGATAAATAAAAATAGTTAAGTTTTAAATGTAAATGAATTTATTTATAAAAATTATATTGACTTTTGTAATTTCATAAAATTTAATTTTATATTGAGATTAAAAATGATAAATTTATAAAATATAACAAACAAACTTTACATGTAAATAAATTTTATATTAAAATATACAATTAAGTACTTTTTAAAATAAATAAAGCATCGAGTTTTTACGCATGATATGTGTGACAACAAACACTAATATATATAAGCACAAATATTGAGAATCTTTTAAACCGAGAAATAGTCATACCTATTCATTTTATTTCTAAATTGTTATTATAAATATTTTTTATTGTTAATCAAATTTATCCATTTATAAGTAAAAATTTTAATTTTATTAAAAGTCTTTAATTAAATGTATTTATTTAATGGTACATAAAAAGTTTTAAAATTTGTATTAAATTACTTTATTTTCAGTGTTTTAATTTTTCATTAATCTTAAAATGCAATTGAATTTATTTAATAAAAAAAGAGGTAAAATTTATGTTGACTTTTTAAATTTTGTGTTAAAATTAAAAATAGTAAATTTAAAAATTTGAAAATTAAATAAACTTTACATATTAATGTATTTATTAATTTTAATTATTTATAAAACATAAAACTACATATTTTTAAA
>JBBYHK010206106.1:0-20980 GCA_038382065.1 Adansonia grandidieri | reverse complement strand
TTTTTTTACCAATTCAATAAACTTTTAATTCTATGCAAGCTTTCGATTTTCAATTGAACCGTTCCATTTTTTCATCCATCGTCAAGCGAATTGTTCTTTATTTAATATTCAACCTCTATGTCACAATAATAACCCCCATAAAGAATAAATCATTATCAACTACATCATAACATGCTACTCACCCTATTCTTCACCATGTTCCCATCCCATGTATCAAAAACTAGTAGCTTTGTTTTACAGCAAAAATCAATTTATGGGTATTTAGAATATATATATATATATATATGAAAGAGATTGAATGCTAAGCCCAAGCAAACAGTTGAATCCAAAATATAAGACCACACCATCAAACTTTCCACTTATATGGTACAGGAAAAACCCTACCTTCGGTGAGCAGTTAAGTACAGGAACTGACCCAAAAGAAAAAAAAAAGCCTAAAACTTTTTACTGGGTTAAAAGGCCGAATGAAATTCTCAACATCAGTTCGATTAAAACAAATGAAAATATGGGAAGATGATGGCTAAAACTTTAACCTATATTGCTTTCTTTATACTTCGGCAAACAGCTAACCTAGCTAGGCTAGCCTTCATTTTCCCACCAAATGCACCGTAGCTTTTAAAATAACATGCAGTCAATTGATTTCAATATTTAACTAACACAAATGTAAATAATTTATCCAATATTTCATTTGGCTAAACATGAAAAATAATTCAAAGCTTCTAACATTTCTCTAATATATACGAGAAATCTTCTTGGATCAGCTTAACACCAGCCAAAATTCCGAATAAGATAATTATCTTACACCGATGATAAAAAAATTCACAAATAAAATTTATAAATAATACATATCTTATTTATTATTTAATTTTTAAAAATAATATATATTAAATATGTTTCCCTCACAAACTTCAAGTATAAAACTTTTTTATCACCAATGTATAAAATAATTTTCTTTCCATATATCAAGCTTCATTCGCGAGAAAATAGATAGGGAAAGCTTCCTAGTACTAATCATTGTGCGTTTTCTTTATCTTTGTTCCTTGTCCCATTATCTGTGCATTTGATGCCAATCGCCAACTATATATTAGTTCAAATTGACAGCAGAAAATCTGCCAAACGGTGAACATTTTATCAACAGATTTATTAAAAGTCAAAAGATTATTATGAAATAACATTAACATTGGGCAGCTAATGTGACCGACCCAATCAAAATTTTGCATGACAAGATCTGAGAGACCACTTTTGATTTTCAGCTATGATCTCCACATTTTCTGGCAATCTAATGCTCCTTAATCACGTACATGCGCGCGCGCGCGCATACATATACATATATATATATATATATGTATATATTATGATTTTCAGAGATGAGAGACTCCTTTTGACTCCCAACATTCCATGGTCATAGCATGCCTAGAAAAAGGAAACATGCCTGCAAGATTTTGCATTGGTTTGCAACCCAATTCAATGAACTCCGTCTGATACATTTCTTCCATGAAAAAATTAGTTTAGGGGAATATAATTTTAATTATATTGATTAAGACTGCAATCCTCACACTAAGTACATAGTATTCGAAGGTGAATATCTCATATAATTCTTTTAATTTATTTTTTTATTTTTAAATAATTACTTTATGATAGTGCATAGATAATTTTTTATGTACTAAACTAGAACCTATATTAGAAGACTACTTAGAATTGTGTTCTACCATAAAAGAGCTTATATTCTAATTATTAACTATAGTCATAATTTAATTAACTTTAACTCTTTTAATTAGGGTTTTATCTTAAATAAGATTTGTCTAAATATTATCATCTTAATAATTCGATAATTTATCTTGATCCACTTTATTATTATGTGGACTACATAAAATCCAACATTGAGCTTACATAAATAGTGCTTACTTTGTTAACCTAATTTAATTGTATTCAATAAAACCCTGCTAAAGATTTTGGAACTAAACCTAGCAATTCCTGTATTCATGTCATATTCGTATATTTTATCGTATCATAATCATGTTTAAAATTATTTTACGTTTATATCAATTTTGATACGTTTATAATTGGTATTAAATAAATTTTAAGAATTTATTCGTGTCCTATCGTATGTTTTAAATTTATGCATATCATATTAAATATTTTCAGGTTTACTTGGAATAGCTCATATGTAACACGTTTTGTTTTGAACACTTTGCTGCAAACTCACTTCATCTGGGATCAATATACGAAAATGTTTCAATCCGGAGATATTCAGCTTGTCATCAGATCTCATACTGTCCCAATCGCAATATTTTACCATAGATCTGCATAAAAGCATTACCCTGAAGTTAAAGGAGCACAAGGATCATCTCTTTTAGGGTGCTCCACCATTATATAATAAGCTAAAACTTTAAAATTCTCACTTCAAGACACCTATATATATGTATGGGTGTGTGTATACGTAAAAAGAACCGCCTTCTGATTTGCAGCAGGCAACCAGCCTTCTGCCGCAAAAATAATATCAAAACTTTTACATGTTACTTAAACCATGTTCCTGATAGCAACTATATATTTACAAGTATTTTAAAATTCGTATTTAAGTCAGTATCGAATATAAGTATATATTCAATATGATTATACTTATTTTTTAAATAATTTTTTTTTATATATTTTAAGAATCACACTCTCGTAATCATATTTTTTTATATTAAATATAAGTATCAAATATAAATATTTTAAAATAATGCAAAATGTGGATCAACATAACGTGCATAATACTACTACTTAAATACCTTATTACTAGAAAGCTATTAATTTTTAGAAAGCAAAATGAAGAGTATATAAATTGATTCTAGCAATAAAATTTTTGGGTAACCATATGACATACTTTCTGAAAGATTACCTGTTTAGATCTTTTATCTTGCAAAAAACCAAACCCATATTATAAATTAGGGCCAAAATGTCCTTCATAAAATGAAAACTATAGCTAGACATTAAACATAAAGAAAATCTATTAACTTAAATTAGCAGTTATCCCCAAATGCAATGGGATAGCTCAATTTAGGATATTTAAATAATATCTTTTAGCCACATCATATGAGGCATCGAAGTTATTTCAAGGGATAATGATGGCAATGGTTAATTTGAGTTTTTTGTGATTTTTTTTTTTTTTTTGCCTTTGCTAGGATCAAAACATATTGTTTTCGTGCATTAAAGTATTATAAATTTATAAATTTTTACTTTTAATAATTTATTTTATATAAATTTTGATATGTTTATATATTCATATTGTGTTCATGTTATTTTTATGTCATGTTTGTATTAGTATTATTTTTCTATGTTCAAAGTATTATAAATTTTTATATTTTTTTACATGTTAATAATTTGTTTTATTTAAATTTTGACACGGTTATATACTTATATCATGTTTACGTTATTTTTCATGTCATTTTTTAATTATTTTTTCATAAATTCGTATAGTGTTTCAATTTATTCTTTTTTTTACATAGATTATCATAATGTTTCAATTCAGAGAAAATTTTGTATATTCTTATTGACTTCATGCTATGTCTCAATTCATTTAATATTTTGTATATTTTATTATAAGAATTCAATTTAAAAAAAAAATTGTAAGCCTGTATCATATTTACGTTATTTTTTGTGTGTTTAAAGTATTATAAATTTATATAGTTTTTATGATGAATAATTCATCTTATGTATATTTTGACAAGTTCATGTATTACGCTGTATTCATATTATTTTTTTCTTATTATATTCTTGTTATTGTAATATTATTTTTATGTTATGTCTTAATTCATCTAATATTATAATTTAATTTTAATTTTAAATTTATTTACTTAAAAGATTGATTATTGCACTTACTGTACATTAGTATAAAAATTATGTTTCAAACTTAATATATTTTTCCGAAGCGTAGCAAGGGCACTCTAGTTTAATAAATTTTAAGGTTAATCTTAATATTTTAAGATAAGATTAGGAATTTGATTTTAAGTTCATTTTAAAATGTTAGATAAATTTACGTTGGAGCAAAGCTTATGCTCCGTACATTGATTCATGTGATAAGATAATCTTGAATTTTTTTATAATTTAATATATATATATATATATATATCTTAGGATGCTTATTTTAGTGATACATTTTAATCTGTAAATTTTTACCTTGATTTAATATTAATTTAATTTAATTTATTATTTAATTAATAATTTTTTATTCAATTTAATTTAGAAATTTCTTATTTTAATAATTTTAATAAAAATTTAAATTTAAAATTTAATCGAATTTAAATAAAAAATTTTAAAAAGTTTAAATAGTAATCGATGCAACTCACATAGTATTTTTTTTTTTTTTGAATTAAGGGTAGATTAAAATTTTGAAAAAAAAAAAAATAAGATGCCTTTATTCAATTCTCCCTATCGCGTAGGTTTTGCCTTCCGTCGCCATGGTTTCGCCATATTTTCTACTCTGACTCGTCTCTCTCTCACGTCTCTCTCTCATTGATCAGATCTCTTTAAAACCATCAAATGCAAGCCTTCAGGGAACCAACCATGACGCTTGGCTCAGGAGGATCGAGTGTTGTGGGTCAGCCCTTCTATCCCTTTCTCTTTTCTTATCTCTGTTTTTACGCCCCCCCCTTTTTTCACCGACTTGATCTTGCGTTTTTATCAATCATTCCTAGTTTCCATTCATGGGTTTCATAGATTTTGTTGTTCATCGTTTCTTCCATGAATAATCTGTTATTATTTATTGGTTTGGTCAATTTAGATGGATTAATATAAGAAATTGAAGGGGTTCCCTCTATTTTTCTATTCTTCTATGGGTTTATTATTTATTTAAAGTTTTGGGTTCCCGTTAATTCATATATTTGTTCTCGGGTTGGTTTCGTTTCTGTTATATTCGATGTAAAATATGAATCTTTCTGCTTAGCTTAGGTATATATTTAACAATTTAAAGTAAGCTGATATGGTTATCTTGTGATGTTTTAGTTTCATGATGAATATTCTGTTATGGTTTAGTAATAATTATATTAAAATTATGTATTTTTTTGATGACTAGCCTTATATTTAACAAATTCGAAATGTCCAGTGAATTCTGCCATCTGAAATTTCATATGGATGTTTGTCGAAGCTTGTGCTTTAGTACTTGTTTGAATATGTTTTGCACGTTAAATTTCAAATCAAAGAAATATGGAAATGCATATTTCTTTGCGTTTGATACTTGTTTCCCTTACAAGTACACAAAATAGGCATTGATGATTATGAAGTTCTTTTGGTGTATAAAAGTGTTCCGAGTTAGGCTTGTAAGAGTTGTAAACTGTACCATAATTCAACAGCTATGAGCTACCATATTGGAGGACTAAGCAATACATAACTGTTTATTGATAACTTTTTATAACTATGCTCTTATTGGTGCCTGCACTTTTCGGAGTCCTTCAAAAAACTAGTACATTACAGACAAGTCATTATCATTGCACTTCTTTTTCCCTTGTATGCCACCCTCTCTGTCAAACTTCTAAAGGTTTAATATGAACCTTGAGCTGCAGAAGATGTAATCACTAGAGACTAGGATGTTTATACAATGGCCTAGAAACAATTAAGAAATGTAGATTAATCTAGGTCGAAAGGCAAGTACTTTTTGCTTATTTATATGGTGCCATAAATATGTATACTTCTAAGTGTCATTACCGTTTAATCTCTAGGGATTGTTGTCATTATTTTAAAATAAGTGTAGTTAGAATAAAATGACACTAGTACAAGCTTGTGCTGATATAATCTGATATACAAGAAGCTTTGGATGCTGCCTCTTTATGATGTTGATTAGTGAGACAAATAGTTAATCTATGGCAGGTGTAATGTGATTACGCTTAGGCAATGGGATTGGTACTCATGGTTACATGATTGAAATGGAAGAGGTCTTCTGGTGTCAAATTAATTACCTTTCTCAACCTACTTTGGAAACAGAAATTTTTTGGCATTGAATCTAATGCTAGACTTCTTATGTTATTAGCATAACAGATCATGAGTTTTATTGAGCATTATAAGTTCTTTTTTTGCAGTGCCTCGGAACTTCAGACTGCTGGAGGAGCTTGAGCGTGGAGAAAAAGGCATTGGAGATGGTACCGTCAGCTATGGAATGGATGATGGAGATGATATTTACATGCGCTCTTGGACTGGAACCATTATTGGTCCTCACAATGTAATTGCTTATTTTTCTGGTCAACATATTATATACTTTGATGTTGTCCCTTTAGATTAAACTTTGTGTTTGTCCGGACAATCATATGTTAATCTTCTGAAGCATTGAGTAATCAGCTTTTGGCAAAAATAGAGAACTTAAAGCTTGTTCTTGGTTTTTTTGTTTTGGTTATTAAGCCAAGGGCTAAAGGATTCGGCTGATGTATATGGAATTATGTTATTATCTTATTGTTGATTTTAATTCTTTTCACAAATTAGCATTTTGGTATCCTGGTGCTTGTCTTTTGGATTGCATTAGCTTTTGGAGTGAACAATGGGTTTTTGCTGGGGGATTCTGAAAACTATCATTTGTTACATGCATTTCTGTTTCTTTCTTTGCGGTGATTTTTATTTTCCTGTTGTCAGACTGTACATGAAGGTAGAATTTATCAGCTGAAGCTGTTCTGTGATAAAGATTATCCGGAGAAGCCACCAAGTGTCCGTTTTCATTCAAGGATCAACATGACTTGTGTAAACCATGACACCGGATTGGTATAATGATGTTTGATTCATTTCTGATGCAATGACCAGTTCATTTTATTCCATATTTATTGATTAATTTTATGCTGCTTTTCATTGATTGGTTATTTTAATTATTCATCGGTTTGAGAGCGGTGCAATCAGGTATGTTCTATTGTGTGAATCCCACCTTCCTTTTTTTGTCCAGATACGGAACCTGGATACATGTAACTTTGAAAGAAATTCAACTATCCAGGGCATTCTGATTTGTTCAACAGTATTTTTTATATTGTTGTTAGTTTGATGACACAAAACCTAGTAACAAGAATTTGATGGTATCGAATGGCAACAGGTGGAGCCAAAGAAGTTTGGACTTCTTGCAAATTGGCAGAGGGAGTATACCATGGAGGATATATTGACACAGCTGAAAAAGGAGATGGCTGCCCCACATAACCGAAAGCTGGTCCAACCTCCTGAGGGTACCTATTTCTAGCTCTCAAGGTCATATAGATATTCTGGATCTAATTGCATTTGTGGTTTGCAGTATATAGTTTGTAATGCTTGTCGATCCTGTTTAACTTAAGAACATACTGGGGAATTGCCCCCAAAAAAGCTTCTGCAATTACTTTCTCCTTGGCTTCATCTTCTTTATCCTTTTTTTTTATGTCAAACTCTGTCGAACAGATGGTGTTTGATTAATGGGAATTTATCTGCTCGTAAAATATTGAAAATACCCTTTTGATTATTGTTATAGTTCTAGCTTTTAGTATTTCAGAAATTTTCTTGTTCTTTGATCTCTCCTTGTTCCGGTACCAAAAAGAACAATTTCTCTCCCTCTCTCTCCCAAGATGAAAAGGGGTGGAATACATGCAGGAATTGTTATACTTGTCTGTTAAAACAGCTTGGGTTGCTTTGATTCAGGCCGGCCACCACTGTCGATCGAACAATTCAGCCAGCTACTTTGACCTGTATATGTGTGGCATACTTACAAATGAGAAGAAGTCCAAATGGAGGACACAATTTGCTTTATGTTTTATGCATTTTGTCGGTGTTGTTTGGGTAGAAGTTTTTTCATGCATGTTAAGCTTACTGAACCAAACAAAAGGGAGAAGATTATTGTCGAAAAATTTTCCAGCTGTCTTATATCGGGTATTAAATGTTAAGGGATGTGAGTCAAGTAATTTTTTTTTCTTGGTGCAGTAGGGGTTAAACCGTTGGAGGCAAACACCCGACGTTTCAGCCATTAGGTTCGACGGAAGATAATGCAGGTGGTGTGGTGGGTTAGGGAGGACTATGAGGCTTCCTATCTTGAGAGCAACTTCAGTTGGCGATCCAATCCACAGCCATATCTGGGGAACATGTTTCAGGTTCCAATTCCGAATTTCCATCATATTTTCAAGCATTGAGTTAATGCCCCTGACCAGAGCGTGGAGAGGGTGGGGAAAATCAACTCCAATTTTTGATTGCTTGCTTTTGCCTTTGATGGATTTTAAAAGAGTAGATTCGATGTGCAGGCAGCGAAGTTCAATGTTCTTCTAACCTCCGACCATGATACCATACAATTATTGCCAAGAAATATGCAATGACTTTTAGTTTCGTCTATGGTCCCCTTGTCATGGACCTCATGGCCCATCCTTTTCTTTGAAAACAATCATCTTGTGTTGGATTATACACAATTTTCTACATTCCAACGTTATAAAAAGGCTATAATATTAAGAAAAGTTCTTGAAATATTTTAAGTTTTTTAAGATAAATCTATATATTTTTGTTAACTTATGTTGAGGATTTATTTAAGTATAAATGCTTATTTAGATAAAATTGTAAAATTTAGGGTTTTTTTATTATTTTAACCTTATGAAACTTCGCTATAATAATAATAATAATAATAATAATGATAATAATAAGCAGCTTAAAATTGGAATGTGTAGAGGTTATTTAATTGTTTATTATCTCTCCGTAATCATTATTTATAGTTCAACGGAATATTTAAATTATTATTAGTAATTCCTTTTACAAACTCGTAACATTAAACTTAATCTAGAAAAAAAAACTCAAATCTTAGTATCTTTACGAAACTTGATTTTACAATGCAATACAATGTTAACAGAATCAGATCGGATCAAATTAGTGTAGCTTTCGGTTTTTGGTCTAATTGGTTGGATTAATTGAATTGGTCAATTTGAATTAAAATAATTTTAAATGTTGAAAATTTTAATTTTAAAAAATTAATAAATGTAGTAAATAATGGATAAGAATATGCATGTTAGCTTGTTGGTATGGTCTTTAATATGATTCTAAAAGGTTATTAGTTTAAATTTCATTACTTACAAAAATATTTTTTTAAAAAATTTAAAAAAGATTATTTTCTTTATTTTTTTCGGTTTTCTAATGAGGTTTTACTAATTGAATCGATTTTAGACCAATTCAATATCACCCCATTTTAATACCGAATCAAAATGATTTTTTATTTTTTATTAAATTGATTCAACCGACTGATCCAATTCGATTTTTCATCATTAATGCAATTTGACTAGCTAGCTAGGTTTTTTATGCACAAAATATATATATATCTTTTTCTTAAGCCTTTTGATTGATTGCTTCGATTTTTTTTTTTTTAATATATATTAGGCCTCTAGGTAGAGTTGAGAAAGAAAACCCTATGAAAAAAATTGATTTAAATTATAATATTTGATTTTTTTAATTCGAATTTTATTATATTTTATTTAAGTTATGGATATGTTTGTTCAATTCGATTTTTAATTTATCCATTTAAAATCAAGATTATTCAAACTAAAAGTTATTTTTTATTTTTTATTTTTTATTTTTAATATATTTTATTCATAAATTTAAGTAAATAAATTCAAGAATAACGTTACAAAGTAATTTTTAATCTTAAAAAATTCATGAACCGAATTAATCTGAGTTAGTGAATTTTTTTTCCAGTTTATGTAAAATCAAAATTCTGCTGCTACTCCTGCTTGTTAATAAAAAATTTTGCCGTACTCGAACCATTGCCAACCATGGTTGGGCTTTGTTGGGGTTCCTTCCTTGCAAGGCGTTGGATCTTTACCTGGTTTTTGAGAATGTTGTTCCCACTCGGTTACTTCTGTACTTAAATATCCAATTTGTGCGATCATTTTTCAGATATTTTAGTCCAATAACATAGAATTATTCACATTTAATTATATATGTCACATAATTAAATTTGAATTCAAGGAAAAGAATAAATAAATTTGAACTCTTTTCCTATATATCATAATGCTTGAAAACCATATTTAGAGTTAGGTCAAAACAATTTTGAAGTTTTAGGGTTAGAAACCTATGTTATTATTATGGGTGCCTGTACTATTACAAGATGAACGTTTAGTACTGATTTTTATAACACTGTTCGAGGAGTCGATAAGCTAATTCATGTGGTTATTTATTTGCCCGAGTTGTCCCCTAAACCCAAGGCATTTATATATGCTATAGTAACTCTCCCATCCCCCTCACATTGATGCAATTGTTTTCAAAAGCCAGATGTGAAAGTAAGGAAGCATTAATGGGAGCAGGAGCAACAAAAATTGCATAGTTAACCTTGCCACAAGCCACAAGAATTCTGAATGATAGCATGCAGGAAGAGTGGGGTATCACATCTGTGTTGGATTCCTCTTCCATGACCTTGGATATTGATTTTATGTTCATATTATTATTTTATATTATAATCATATTTAAAATAAAAAATATATAAATATTTACATATTAATAATTTATGTTATATAAAATTTTACATATTCATATATTTATTTTATTTTTTAATTTTTATTTTTTCATATCGTATTATATTTGTATATTATATGTGTATCATATAATTGTAGCTTATCTACTTCAAACTACATTGTACTAAAAAACAAACTTCCAAACAATGAATTATGAGTTCAATTATAAGGGTAAAATGAAAATTATTTTTTGAATTTTAGATTTTGTGTGAATATATTTTGAGGAATGGCCCACCAAAAAAATTACAAGATGGTCCCCTTTATTAATTATATGCATGTATATATCCAACATTGGACATATAATATCGTGTCATCTAGATCCAAACATTGGTCCTCATGATTAGCTCATTATTATTGTAGTAATCATTATAACTGTTTTAAAAAATTAATATTTAAAACCTTAAATCGGTTAAGAAACAAATTAATTATGGTTATTACTAATTTTGAGTCTAACTACGAAGTACATACTATATTTTTGTCTATGTACAAGGATTTTTGAGTTTTACTATAAGAGAAACACTGGTCTCCTCTTATAAATTTCATTTCTTAAGATTTTTATTCGAGATTGTAATAATTATTTTTTTTACATTTTTATCTGATTAACTTATTTGAAGAAAAAATTATACATTTTAGCTCTCTCGAACCCGCAACGTTTAAAAATTTATCAACAATATCATGCCAATTGAGTTAGTGTCCAGTTATAATTAAGAATACAACTTAGGTATTAATGTATACTTAATGTACTCTACCTACATTTATATTGAAAGATGACTTGCAAAACATAATTGAGACCGAATGATTAGGTGCACAGTAAAGATGTTTATAAATTGGATTAGGTTAAATCAAATTTGAATAATAAAAAAAAATACTTAATCAGATCCAAGTCAATTTGAAAACCATTTTACTAATTGAGATACATAAATGTTAGAAGTCATTGTTATATTAATGTTTCTAATGTAACAAGTAAATTAGACTAAAAATTCGGATTTAGTCGAAGCCAAACAAATAGTTCAACAATGGAGAGATGGATTTATTATTTTTTGGAGTGGGGTTATACATATTTGTCTAAAATTGGGAAGGAGAAGAGTTGAAACGCTGAGAGGGATAATGGGTAACTCTAATTAATTTCAAGCTGGAATTGATTTAATTTCCCATATGTATGGGTTTAATTTTAACTATAATTCCAGCAAACAGAAGAAGAAACAAATACAATAGTCTCTCTCAGGTCCCAATCTCCTCACTGGATATCAGAGGGAAAGCATGTAATAGAGATATATATATATTTTTTTTCAAAAGAGACCGTAATTTGCCGATGGAAAGGGTTATCTATATTAGCATACAAATTATAAATTGGTTGGATGCCATCTTTCAAGAATTTTTTTATAAATTAATTGAATTAAATTTTAAATTTAAACGATAAATAATTACACATGATATTCTTCCCATATGCCATTGTTAGGGGTAAAACTGTAATTTTCTTCATTTTAAGATTTTTTTTAAGGTAAAAAATAATAAAAATTTTATTTTAATCTCAAAATTTTATATTTTAATTTCGACCCAACATAAAATTTTTAGATTCGCCCCTAACGGTTGCCATCATATATTTTTATTGCTCATTAATTGTTTAATTGTTTGAGCTTGTTTTTTGAACTCATCTTTCTTTCCCTCCAAAATACAGTTTTCTTCCCTACCAGTTTACGTAACTTTCTTAACAATACCTATTAATTTCATTTCAAAGCTGTCCGCATTACACCACACTATATTGCGTTAAAACTTATGGCCTCACATCTTAATCTTGTCCTTTTCTCATATCATATTCTAAAAATTTATAACCATGTTAAAGGTAAAATTTATGGTTGTTTCGAATGACGTCAAATCAAAACCCGAAGAGAAAAACCTATAAGATGTTAGAAATTAGATTTTGTAATGCACCCTACAATCAAATAATGTAGAGAATATAATGAAAAGAGTAGAACTATGTCTAAGGGTCTTTCAATTAAACATCACATAAATAACCACGACAAGATTTGTCCTCGACAAATCCCAACATAATATAATAATTTTAACTATACAAATGAGCCATACATTTTATTTTTTAATTAATTTTTAATATATTATAAAATATATATGTTATTCTATTAACTTTGCTCGTTAAATTTAAAATTTTTCATTCAATGAATGGGATAATTTCTTATATATATCTTAAACACCTTAATCGCTTGCAACTAAACAATTTCTAGCTTTGACCTATGATGATGTTTGATTTTTATTATAACAACGTCCATATATCTCAAATATAAAAGAAATAATTTTATAATTTTAATTATTAATTATTTGAGATATGTCTCAAATATATGTTAAATATTAATTATTTATCTGACAGTCTATCTCTTTGTAAATATGCATGTAGATAGTCACGTCTTAATTCTCTAACAAGCTCAAAGAAAAAGTAAAATGACAGCTTGCTACCCTACTTTTTCAAATGCCATTTGTCTCGTACATGAATTAAAAATATAAAACATTTGCATAGTTAATTTCATTCCCAATTACTGATGTAATTTGCATGCAGTAATGGCTGCATCTATTGATTTTAATTAGGGGTATTTTTTGTTCAACTTTTATATATATAATAATGAAATATGTTAACCATCAAGTATTGATTAAAATGACGTACAAAAAAATATAATTAATTTTTTAAAAATAATAAATATAAAATTTTTAATCGTATCTATAAATATCGATTAAACGAACTCATAATAGTCGAAGATAAACTCGTGAAGATATCATAGACTTTTCCTATGCCCTACCCTTGGAGCCAACAAAAAGAAAATATTTGCCGGATTATGATTAGTTAATAATTTTGCTAATGTATTGACTTTTATGAGAAAAACAGCTATTTAGGTTTTCTCACGCTTGTAATTAATGTCATTAGGTCGCTAAATGTAGGTTTGGTTGGAATATTGATATATCAATATCATCCACTTAATTTCAGGGGGATTTTTTCACGACTTTTTCAAATATTGGGTTATTAATTATTATCCCAAGTTAAGCCCCAATTGATATATAAAAGAAGGTTAATTAATAGGAGAGTTGTGAGAATATTATACATAAAAATCGATGCAAATGGACATTATGTTAATTAACTAGCTAATGAGCTCTTCACTTGTCAATTTTAAATTTTATAAACGAAATGAAAAAAACAATTTACTTTAAAAATATATTAAAAAATTAATTAAAAATAATTCATAATAATCTAATTATTCATTCATAAAATTTTAAAAAATATATTATCAATATATAAAAATTAATTAAAAATAATTCATAATAATCTAATTATTCACTCATAAAATTTTTAAAAAAATATTATCAATATATAAACTCTTTGATAAATTAGTCGTAAAGTATTTTTAAAATAATATAAACTAATTAAATATTAATATATATTAAAAAATGCTAACTAACCTGTAATATAATAATTAATTATCATGATTCAGGCTGCAACATTAAATTAGAGTTTGCAATAAACGAGTTCAACTAAAACAATAATAATCAATTTTAAAGCTGATGTAATAATTTATTACACGGTGAAAAAAGAATGCCCCCGCCAATCTCCTTCCTCTCTTTGTCTTTCAGTGTCTACCTTTCAAAACGACCTTTAAAATCTTCCCTCCGCACACCCCACAGCTCACTCTCCCAGACTGAGTCTCACTCGGCCATTAATGCCCACATAAAAGAATATACATTATATTTTTCCAAAAATTTTAACCATTTGAAACTAACAGTGGCCCCCATCTTTTGTATTGGTATAAATCTCTTCCAAACTCTGATAGAATACTAAAGCAAAGCACATGGGAAAGAAGATGAAGTTCCCTTTTCTCTCCAAGAACAACAGCGTTAAAGCAAAGAAGTCGTCGTCATGGCCATGGCCTTCTTGTCACCAGCCGAGAACACTCTCTTTCAAAGCAGATGATGGCCTGTTCAAGACCATCAACTCAGCTTACTTAGATGCCATCATCGAATCAGCTGAAACACCCCAGTCTCATTCGTTCTCCAACTCTTCTGAACCACCTAGCTTCTCGACAGCCTCTGATGACGACGACGACTTTGGGGGTGATGGTGATTCTGTTGAGACTGTCATTAAAGGTCTAAGGTCAGAGAGACTGTTTTTTAAACCTGGGAAGACTAGTTCAATCCTGGAAGAGGCAAAGCCCGGGGATGGATTATTACCTTTTAAAGAGAGTGTAGCTTTGTCAATGGAGTCTCTAGATCCGCATGTCGATTTCAGGAAGTCCATGGAAGAAATGGTGGAAGCTAACGGTTTAAAAGATTGGGAAGATCTTGAAGAACTCTTGAGTTGGTATTTGAGAGCAAATGTAGAAAGCAACCATGGCTACATCGTCGGTGCCTTCGTCGATTTGATTGTAGGACTCGCCATTTCTTCAACTAATACTAACTGTGTTCCTTCTTGTTCTAGTTGCTCCCACTCACATTCTTCTGCATTATCTTTTTACACTTCTTCTTCATCTTCTACCTCTTCCTCTGAGGATAATTCTTCAACGACAACCCCATGTGTATCTTCGTTAGAAGCTGAAGGAGAGATTGATAATAATCATTGTTTATCTTCGCTATCAGAAGCAGATCAGAAGAAGATATCATCAAAGATTCATAATAAAGATGATGTTTCTTCATCTTTATTACACGTTTGATTCAAAATACTGAAATATTGTTGTGTGGGTACCACTAATTTTCAGAAAAATGATAAGTGAACTTTTCTTTCTGATTCTTTCCTTTCTTTTCTATTACTTTCTTTGTTGCCAAACAGGACTCGATCCAGTCCAGTGTTTAGACATTTGCACATGTCAATATGTTGCAAGCTCTTTCTGCCATTAATGAAAAATAGAAGTTTTAAGAGTACAGGGAAATCTCCATGTCACAATTTTCATTTCAATGCTAGCTTTTTTATTTTTGGAAAAAAAAACCTTTTGTTTAATGAAAATAAAAAATATCACAATAGTAATTATTTTATCTCACATGAGACAAAATTTACATATTGCAATCAGCCTGATTTTCTTTTTCTTTTTTTTTTTTAAAAAAAAAATCTAATTAATAAAAAGAAAATTTCCCAAAGCTTGCTTCAACGGTACACTGCTCCTGATTTCCGTGCGGATGATATTTATGAATTTTTTTAGCTATTATTAATTGAATTAATTTACAGAAAATGTTATCAAGGTGCGATATATGAATATATTAATACTTTTTGTAATTAAATAATGAACTGTTTATTGTTAAATTTTACGAAAATTGGCAAAAATGCGATATTAATAATTTCTTTACATTTAATATATTGTTTTTAACAAATTTATATATAAAAAAGTTTTGGGTTTACATTTTTTTTTCCTATAAAACACAAATTTTAGCAGATTTTTTTATTAAAATAATAATTCTGCTAATCGTATCGGTTCTATATTTGTAAATTTTTCATTTAACTTGCTAAGAAATTTAATCTTAATCCTGCCTGGAAACATTCGAAGGATGATGATAACCGGCCGTCACGCAAGACAATCACGAACGTGCTGGTGTACTGGGTAAAATTGAGCAATATCTGCCATTGGATTTATGATCACATGGTGGTTGCCCTTGCTGCCTTGAAATATCCTCACGTACGATGGGGAGAGATCACAGCCGTTTATTTTAAATTTGAGATAGTCGCGATCATAATGATAGGAACAATTCCAGGCGGGACTTTAAGATGGTCCTGACGTCTACCCTCGTACCCATTCCCTTGCACCCACGTCAATATCATCTTTGTATTGTATGGCCCAGTTTTATATCTTCCCACAACGATTCAATCCGATGAAATAAACGAATAAGTCAGGTTAAATTATGATTTAAATTTTTTTAAAAAAAATTTATCTTAATCTAATTTTGGATCAATTAGATGTATCATTTTATTATTATAAAATATTATAATATTAAAAATTATTTTTATAATAATATTTTATATTTTATAATTAAATTTAAATAAAATTTTTATTAATAAATAATAATTTTGTTTGGATTTGATTAATTTGAATTTATAAAAATTTTATATAAAATCTAATCTTTGGATAGGTTTAGATCATATTTAATTTTATCAAAAATTATTATTTTTTAAATCACTAGAAATTTGAGGTTTTTCAATATTTTTAAGAATCTAATTAATTAAGTAATTAAACAGCTTCGAATTTTACAATCCAAATTTAACTTAACGATTGTCATGTACGTATGAGGTTTGAAAATAACAAAATAAAACGAAAAAGGCTTTTTTTTTGCTTGCTGCATGTAACACAGCTTTCTAATGACTTACAAAAAGATATTCAGATAAAGCAATCTAAAAAGTTAATTTCCTTTTTCTGAAAATAAAATAAAGTGTGGGGCTTCTTTCCTTTATTGCCTCTTTGCCTAATAGAATAGACCATGTTTGCTTTCCATTTGCTTGCTTTCTCTTTCAAACCATAAGAAAAAAAAATGCACATAGTCTTTTGGTTTTTCAAGGATCAATGATTCGTTTTCGAATCTTTAGATACATGTTGGGAGGTTTATTATTATTATTATTATTATTATTATTATTATTATTATTATATGTGATTATGTTTTATGATTAAATTTTAAGAATCAGATCACGTTAACTGTTATAATATTAATATTTCTTGTATACTTTCTGCTAGCTAGTTTTTGAGGTTTCTAACTAACTCATATGATGTAATTCAATTATTTTCTAGTTTATGTTATAATAATTTAGATTCGACATAAAGATATTTTAGAACGAACCAGTCAACATTATGTAGCTAAGACAATATAATGTTTAACAATACGTATAAGATAGGATTTGCACACGAGAGATGAGATTTGAAGGTTTCAAGTAAATTTGTTTATCAATCAAGCAAGGTTAAGTTTTAATATTAGAAGAAAATTTTACTTAGCTAAGGCTCGATATGATATGTCAAATTCAAAAATGCTTATTTTACCATTTAAAATATATTAAAATATTTAATAAATATTTTTATATTGATATTTTATATTTTCATGATTAAATTTTATTTATTAAATAGTAATTTAAAGTTTAGAGTCAATCTAAAATACCATATCTTAAACCTGACCTAATTCGATAAGATAGTTTTAATTCTAAGAGCTCCTTGCCTTCTTCTAAATTTACCCAAAGCAAAAAATTTAATCTTTTGGTATAATCGTTTTGCAAATTTTCCAAACTTTTTTTTTTAGATGTAAAACTTCTTGCAATTCTGCAAAGTCATTCACTGTATTAACCTTGGCAGAAATGTAATAATAAATTACACTAACTGAGCGGCAAAATTCAAATTTCATATAGCACCATTTAAGGCTAGAACGTTGAAAATGCCTTTAAATTATTTACTTTTTAAAGTAAATTCTTATACTTGTATTTAAATAATAAGTTTTTATCTTTTGATTTATTTCAAAAAAATATTTTTATTTCAAGTAAAAAGTCATTTGATATTAAGGATTTATTTAAATAAAAATTAAATATTTAAAATTTTATTTAACTATAAATAAAAAGTTAAAGACTTATTAAAATGCAAATTAATGATTTAAAAAGTTATTTAAATAAAATAAAAAATAAAAACTTACAAAAATAAAGTGATAAAATTCAATTTTCTTTTTTAAATTTTTAGCCAACTGTTAAGATTTGTTAGGTGTATCCATCATTAGAGTGACAATTAATTAGCAACCATAAATTTTTTTGGTATTTAATTAATTAACTAACAAAAACAAGAAAAGTTGGTCTAATATTAAAAAAAAAAAATACTATTTTTATTTCAAAATTTTATACTTTTTGATGTAACATATACAACGTAATTTGATTCGTAATATTTTATTTATAAATTAATTCATTTATCCATAAATTAATAAACTCCCATTTCATGAATATTCAAGCCTTTTGATTTTTTTTTTTTAAATCCAAATTATCTTTTGAGTAATTACCAAATGAAATAGTTGATTAATATTTTTAATATTTGCATAAAACAAACTCTTTATTTTATTTTACCAAAAAAAATTGTCATAAAACAAATTTTAATTAACCTAAACGTCAATTCCCTAAAGATTCTTCTCACTGACGACCGATTGCAGAAGCTTCTAAACTTGTGCCTGCTCATTTTTTCTAATTGAAAATAAAATAAAATAAAATAAAATAAAATAATCCTTACGCTTTAGCAAGAGAAAATGATGATTAATTAATGGTAACGGATGAGGTTTATAAAAGGAATTCTGCTTACAACGTCTTATGGGTACTACTAGAAAAATGTTTGTCAATAACGTTAACCAATACTTTTAAGATTATATTTATGAAATGAAAAGTGTAATTAATATTTTTTTAATTTAACAAAAATGATAGTTAAATAATTTTTACAAAATCTATAAGCATTCATTAATTAAATTTTAAAAAAAATTACTATATATAATTATATTTTTATTTAGTATATTAAAAATAATAAAAAATTATTAGTTATTACATTTTAAGTATATCATCAATCAAAACAAAAAGATCTGATTGTTGGTTGGATTGCTAAAAGTAGTTAAGTTCCTCTTTAAATTAAAAAAAAAAAAAGTGATGAAATTAATATTGAAATTAATGCAAAGGCCCAGAATTTATTGTCATGTTTCCCTCTCTTGTTATTTGAAAATCGAAGTTGTCGGAGTTGCAAAATCCAGAGAAAAAACTCAATTACTTCGACAGAGATTTTGATAATCCATATGCCGCTGTTACATTAATTAAAAAGTAAAGTACATGTTAACCGATTACTAATTAAGATTTTTATACATTTAAGAAATCATTTTTAGATTTTATAATTAATATATTCGTTTTTTATTTATATTATTTATTTATTTATATTTTAATTATTTTAAGATGCTTTCTATTCATATCAATCATAAATTTTAACATATTTACATAGTTATATCTTATTAGATTATTTTTTTATTTTATCATATTTTAATTTTTTTAATGTCATTTCAAACATTTCATCCCATATGGATACTGAAAATATCATTATTTTCAATTATATATGAATAAAATAATAAAAATTTAAATTTTATTATTTTATTTAAGTCTTTATATCTAGTTATATTTAAATAAATTTTTAATTTTTAATTTACAATCAAATAATTTTTTACTTTTAAATTATGTTCTCCGAATCTTTAAATCAAAATATTTAAATCAAATATTAATATTTCGACTAGTATTAATCATGATGTATTGAATTGTTGATAAAAAAAACATGATCGGACGGAGAGAATATCTACATCACAAATAAGGATGGCAATGGAGCAAGGTGAATTAGATATTGCTAAATTTATTTATGTCTCGTTGATGGATTACTGTACTTCACACATATATTGCTCTGTTGTGTATGTTGAATTTTTAATATTATTATCATTTCTATGTATGTCAGATACATTTATTACTGTCCAGTCTCTCTTCATCTAATATTTTTTACTTATTGATATTTTTTTTAAATAATAAAACATATATTTTAAGAGAAAATATATTTTTAAAGCATATCTAAATATAAATTATAAAATAATAAAATATAAAACATACATTACAAAAGATATAATTATCATATTATTTTTATCAAAAAATTAAATATTTAAAAATAAAATAATAATTTCAATATGTGACACAAGATAACATAAAATCAACAAATACTACAACTATTTCATATTCACCTTTCAAAAAAAAAGTCGCTCCGTCCCGCCTTATCTCCAGGTTAAAGAAAAAACTCTCCACACTAAAAGTGAATTAGCTCGTAATTCATCAAACGGTTCAAGGTTTATCATTGACGATGATGGGAAGGCGTGTGCCACAAATGAATTGAGACACACTAGATATTTTCTGCCTGAGCGTGACAAACAAACTCAATAGGCTATATACCCATTTGCGCTGCAGGTTTTTTTTTTTTCCAAAAGCTTGGGGGAAGAAAACAAACAGACGCGTATTTCAAAAAACATTAATAAATTAAGCCTGGTAATTAGTGAGATAATAATAGGAACCCCATTTTCCGAGAAAAACAAAAAACGTTTTTTGACGGAAAATACGACCAAACTGTATGGAAATTGCTGTCTTTCCATTTAATCTTTACGTTTCATTAAATGCCTAATTTTTGCTGTTATTGATTTTTTTTAATATAAAGTTATCAGGTGTCGCTTTCAGATTGGGAAAAGTCTAGCATCAAGATTATTTGTCCAGGTTCGATTGCATCCAACATATAAATCTCAAATTTTATTTAAATTTATAAATAAAAAATTAAATTATTTAAATTTGTTCATATTTTTAAAAAAAAAAAAAAAAATATTATTCATTTATTTTTTTGGTTAAGTTTATAACATAAATAATGTTACACTGTAATATTATAATATTTATTTTTTTATGTAAAATATATTATATAATATATAAATTAAAATATAATATGATATTATCTATATATGTATATATATTTAATCTATTATTTTTTAGT
>JBBYHK010205778.1:0-27878 GCA_038382065.1 Adansonia grandidieri | reverse complement strand
TCCCCTAACTATACGGAGGGGGCATAGGTACCCAATATTTTAGGAGGAGGCAAATTAGCTTTGCCTTTTGAGGCGTCAGCCTCTATTTGGGCCAGTGAAAAATCTACCAGTGTAAATTCCTATGCCTGCTCAAGGTATTAGCCTTGTTACGAGTATGGAAGATGCTCTTACTCGAATTGAACCCTTTTTAACATAAACCCATGATGAGTAAGGATTAGGGTCCCTTATCAATTTTTTTAGACTCGGGGAGCAATTTGAGAACCTATTTAAATGTTTAACCTGAACCTCATGTAATGAAAGATAAGGGCCTCACCATGTTAAAGCCATACCCACTTCTAAAAGGTACCAAATTATGTACACATGGGGAAACATTTCTAACCTTTGCTCTTTTAATTTGATATTAATAAGTATATGTTGTAGTATTATGTTAAATTTTGCTTTCATTCATTTCTCGAGTTCATTTGTTACTATATCCATATTCTGTGAAAGTTTGTAAAGTCATTCACACATTTCTTTTTACATTTTTAATTTTCACATTTTTATTTGTTTATATGCTTATGCATCCATAATTTCTATAATATACCAAAATCGTTTCATTTATTCTATTTCAAGAATCAAGGCATGGATGGTTAGCTAGAGTTAAGGATCAGCACGTTGGAGTCCATCAAAGAAGTGTATGGAAGTGAAATCTGAATAACAAAAAATAAGCTTGATGGATTGAAGAATAGGGTTGAGAAATTGGAATGAATGGTTGGATAAATAGATCATGAGATCTGAGAGGTAAAGGAACAAATTTTTAAATTAAGAGTTGAAGACTTAAAGGTTGGATCAAGTCTCTTGTTAGACACGAGTGAAGCAAAAACACCTAATTCAGGAACTACCCAGATCAGTTCACCTTCTAATCTTTTTGATTTTTTTGGTGCTATTCCATCATCCTTCTAGTGGGAAGAGGAAGTGAACTTGATTCGTTCTCATTATTTATATAGAATTGTTCTTTATTTTGCATTAGGATCAGCTCATTGTTCCTGAATACAAGCCTCCTCTTAGACAGATCCCAACTATTATGATATTAATGCATGTTGTGAATTCTATACGGGATTACAAGGACATTCTGTAGAAGAATGCGATGACTTCAAAGGAAAGGTTCAAGATCTACTTAAAACTAGCGTATTCTAGATTAAATTAAAGCCAAAGGAGGCTGTTAAATTCCTATCACAATATGAGAAGTACTAGAAGTCTAAGGAACGATAAAGTAGTTATAGAGGCAACTTTTTTGGGATTTTTGCTTGTTTTCATAAATATAGAGTTTAAAGGAAAATGTTATTAAAATTTAGGGAAATCTATTTCAAGTACTAATACAGTTAGTGTCACAATATGGCACAGATACGAATCCTAACTAGTTTGACTTAAAATGGCGAGTGTACCCATTATACTAATATATATTTGTATATCATTATATTCTTTTTTTTGGGCCCCATATCATTATTATTATTCTTTATGTTATTTTCTATCTAGGGACTAAGTTTTTGAGATGAATTGCTCACTCGACTTCTTTAAATAGTCATTACAAAACAACTATTTTTTTGGAGTCACCACCAATCTTATTTTGGCTAGCTAAGATTCGACACCTTCTGGAGTTTATATTTTTGAGGGTCATGAAATCTATAAAAACAAATTCCAAGGTCTGCGTTCATACTAGAAATCACATGAAAGGGCCCAAAAGTCGGCTACAATCACAATTAAAGATCGACCTTCTTGTGATGCCCAACAATCGGTACCTTTTTAATTCTATGTTAACTTAAATTTTGATTTTAATATTTGATATTTAATTATAGTTCTTTTATTTCAAAAATTAAATTTTACAAAATAAATTTATTATTTCAGATGAAGAAATTGGGTTTTAGTATTTTTGAAAATCAAAATATCTTTCATACCCTCTCGGAGAACCAAGAAAAGATGAAAGTTTTTATCATCTGTATCGTACCCCATTAGAGAACCTGTGTAATATGAAAAGTTTTACTTTTAAAAATTGAAAAATCCTGACTCTTAATTTGAAAAAGGTGTCGTGTTATTAAAATAATCTATAGAACCCCTCGCATAATCTGGTATAAAGTCCACGTATTAGTTTAATTAGGAGACATTGCCTTAATTTAAAAAAATACCCAATTTTACTAAAAATATTTAAAAATGGTCTAATACGATGAACCTATTCCTAATGTGTAGTTTTAACATGAAAGTATCCCAGCATTTCATAGGACTTGGTTCTAATGCAAAATTACAAAAATGCTTTTACAGTATACCTTTGACATAAAAGTATCTTAGTTATCCTAAGGACTCAAAAATGTTAATAAAAATGTGAACCTCTCCTAAACATGCACCTTTGGCCCAAAAGCATCTCGGTGCTTACCTAAGACTCGGCTAAAAAAAATTACTAGAATGCCTTTAAGGTTTACCTTCGATGTGAAAATATCCTGATAACCCTAATAGACTTTAAAATGATCTTAGAAAGCTAAAATAATCCTATTAGACTTTAAAAGCATCCTGATGAACAAAATTACCAAAATGCCCTTAAGGTATAACTTCAATGTAAAAGTATCATAGTAACCCTAATGGACTTTAAAATGATCTTAGAAGGCTAAACCAATCCTTAATATTCATCTTTGGCGTAAAAGCATCTCAAAAGGTAAAATTCCCAAAATGCTCTTAGTGAAAGTATCCTGATAACCTGAACAGACACTAAAATTTTCTTAGATAAACCAATCCTAAATATTAACCTTTAGCATAAAAACATCCCGGTGAGCAAAATTACCAAAATGCTTCTAGGGTATACGTTTGACATGAAAACATCCCGATAACCCTAACAAACATTAATACAATGATGAAATGACAAACCTATCCTAAATATGTACCTTTAGCATAAAAGCATCCCTGTTACTATCTAAGACTCAGTTCTAGGTAAAAATACCAAAATGCCCTTAGAGTATACCTTTGATGTGAAAATATCTCAGTACCCTAATAGGCACTAATACGATGATGAAATGACAAACGTATCTAATATGCACCTTTGACATAAAAGTATCTCGGTTACCATCTAGGACTTGGTTCTAGGTAAAATTACTAAAATGCCCATAGGGTATACCTTCTATTGGGAAGTATTCTAGTACCTTAATGACACTAATACGATGATGACATGATAAATTTACCTAAATGGGGAAATTAAAGTTTGAAAATTGGCTTGAAATGTAAAAATTATAACTAAACCCTTAAAACTTTTAAAAAATTTATTTCATACCCTACAGAGAACTGAGAGAATACGAACTATTTTGATAATTTTTATACCCCTATGGAAGACCATAGGAATAATAAAAATATTTAAAAGTGAAAAAAATGACCATTTGTCCTAAATACTAAAATTTTCTTTTAGTCCTTAAACTTTTTAATTTTGCATTTTGGTCCCTACATAAAAAATCATCAATTAACACCAAATATATCATGAAAAATTATGGAAATCACACCAAAAGTTACAATCTGAATTCGGCCAAGCACCCATGGCCTTGAAGTAATTTTTTCATATTTTGCAAACTAGTCCTTAAACTTTGTAAAATTGCAAAGCGAGGCCAAAATGATATAAAATTTATAAATCATATTCAAATATACTAAACTAATCATAAAAATACTTCTACAATTATCCACAAGCACTCGGTCAAGCATTGATGACCATAGAAAAAATTTTACAATATTTGCAATTTAGTTCCTAATATTTCTATATTTACAAAATAAGCTAAATAAAACTAAAACATCACAAAATCAACCCCTACATGATTCTACCAGCATAATATTTTAGCAAAAAAATAATTTTTTCATCATATATTTTCATAAATATTAATATACATACATGTTGCAATTTTTACCAAGCATAAATAAGCATAAAAACATAAAAAAATAATGAATAAATCTATATAAAACAACATGAAAATACTAAGAAAAATTACATATACATACATACTTGAATATAACAATATATATCAACAAACACAAACAATCTCAAAGAAAATCAAATTATTTCTAGTAAAAATTAGCTAAAACAACAAAATAAAAAATTTTAATCATAGCCATCTTATTTAGCCTTTCAACATGAAAAAAAAATTGTGAGCACAACTATTCATTTGGCTCATTAAAAAGAGGAATCAAACAAGAAATAAACAAAAATTAAGAATTTTGCAAGAATTTTACCTTGAAAATGCTTGAAAATCTAGGTATTTTTTAGTGTTTTTCCTTTCTTTTTATTTTTCCATGGAAATTGCTAGAGCCAGAAGACTTAAAATGAAGAAAAACCATTACTTATTTATAATGGATAAAGGACGATAAGGTGGAGTTTCCACTAATTTCTACCAATTCTTTTATTTCTTTTATTTAATATTTATTATTCTTTTATTTATTTATTTGATTTTTATTAAGTAAATGATTTTATTTTAATTAATTAATTTTGTCATTTAACGAATTACATCTTGCTCGACATCATCATTCCTAGAGATTTTTAGAAGATATTTATATAATCTATAAAATTATACCGCAAAAATTAGTTAAAAGGATTAAATTATAAAAATTAAAAATTATCTATTTGAAACAAAATTTCATATGATTAATTTAATTTGATCTAAAAATAAAAACAATTTTTATGTACAATAAAAAATTAAAAATAGCGAACTTGTAAAATTTTATAAGAAAACCCTTATCGGACAAAATTGCTATATGTAAAAAATACAAAATTCATAAAAAAATTGAATTTTAAGAAACTGATTTAATGTTAATTAAAGAAAAATATTTGAAGAATTTAATAGAGTATAAAACTCCTTGTCTTGGTACTAGAAAAAATTCTAAAATCCATAAAAAAAATTGAATTTTTCAAAACTTATATAATATGAATTAAACAATAATATTTGAAGAATTTTAGAAATTACAAACCGTAAAAAATCCTCCCAGAAAATTTACGGTCCAAAAATCTCTATATTTGGGAATAGGAGAAATTATGCGAGAAAATGCAAAACTTATAAAATAAAATAAATTTTGAAAACTGATTTTATATGAATTTAATGAAGATATTTAAAGCATTTTAAAAATTATAAACTCAGAAAAGTCTCCCCTGAAAAACTTTACGGACTAGAAAACTATGTATTTTTGAAACAAGTGAAATTCTGAAAGAAAATACAAAACTCATAAAATAAAAAAAAATTTCAAAACTGATTTAATATGAATCAAACAATAATATTTGAAGAATTTTAAAAATTAGAAACCTAGAAAAATCTTCTCGAAAAATTTTACAAAGTAAAAAACTCAGTATTTTGGAAACGGGAAGAAAATGTAAAACATATAAAATAAAATGAACTTTTAAAAATTGATTTAATGATGGTTAAATTGAAATATTTAAAGAATTTTAAAGTTTAAAAATCAAAAAAATGCTACCAATATTTTACAAATAAGGGAAAGCTTGTATTTTAAAATAGAAAAAAATTTAAAAATATGTTCAAATTTATCCATCATATTAATCAAAATATTAATTTATAAAAATAATAAAAATAAAAATTTGAAATTCAAAATAATTTTTACCTGAAAAAATTTTACAAGTATGGCACTTGTAGTATTGTGAAAAATTCAAAATTAATTACAAAAATGGACAACTTGGCACATTTCCTTAAATATTTCTAATTTTTTGGGTGAGTATCGACATAAATACCACATTGGTATTAGTAAAAATATACGACAATTGATTTCCTAAATTTTATGAAAAATTCTAAAAAATTTCTAAAAATGAAAATTTTGATTGTGATATCATCCGCAAAGATAGATTTTCAAAAGTTGAGAAGAAACAATTAAAAATAATTTTTTCTTAAATATTCATCCTGTATATCCAAAATTAGAGATTAAAATATGACTTTTTCTATCGCATGAACTTATGGCCATTTAAATATGATTAAAAAGGTCTTGAAAATATTCTGTTCACGTCACGAAGATCGTTCCCAACAAGGGTGGCCATTAAGTTCTCAATCTCGAATTTCAAGATTATCAGAAAAGAGACCCAGATGAAATTAGGTGTCTACAGCTACCCCTCTTTGACCGTTGTTGATAATCAGGAACAAGGCAAACACCAAACAGACATAATTTTGTTCAAGTCATTGAACTATGAAATATAAATGTAAACTAATAACGAACAAAACAATTAATTAACCAAAGGTGAATCATGAAATTAAACGATGACCAAGGTGGAACCAAGTTAAAAGGGGTTGACTGGGGAAAACCATGCAAGTCAATAAAAAAAAGTTGATTGGGATAAAACCTAAAAGTCAACGAATGAAGGGAGTTAACTAGGATAAAATGGACAAGTCAACATAGGTAAGGGTAGATGGTGACGAAAGCTACAAGTTAACAAATGAAAGAGGGTTAACCCGAACAAAATCAACAAGTCAACATAGGTAAGGGTTGACCAAGATAAAATCAACAAGTCAACAAACAAAAAGGGTTGACCAAGATAAAATCAATAAGTCAATTGACCAAGACAAAACTGATAAGTCAACAAACGAAAAAAGGTTGATCGGGATGAAATCGACAAGTCAATATAGGTAAGGGTTGATGGGGAAAAAAATAAAAAAGTCAACAAATAAAAAAGATTGACTGGGATAAAACTAACAAGTCAACAAATGAAAAAGGTTAACCAAGATGAAACCAACAAGTCAACAAATGGTTAAGGTTGACTGGGATGAAACTAACAAGTCAACATAGGTAAGGGTTGACCGAGATAATATCGATAAGTCAACAAATGAAAGGGGTTGATTGAGATAAAATCGATAAGTCAACAAAAGGGTTGATCGAGATGAAATTGACAAGTCAGCAAATAAAAAAGGTTGACCAGGACAAAATTGACAAGTCAACAAATAAAAAGGTTGGGATAACATTTGATGCTTGGTCAATTTAAAAGGATAAGGGACTTATCTTTTATTTTAAGGGAATAAGCATGACCACCATTCTCCTTTCGTGTCATGTTTAACTTTTCCTGCAAATTATTGAATGCAAATGCATGCATAATGCAGAAACTATTCTGAGATGTCTTTTTGTTTTGAAAGTTAGTTTTTCTTGAAATTGAAGCCATTTTTAAAAAATGTTACAAACATTTGTATTTCTTTTTAAGCAAGAGAGTCAGTCTGAACCTCAATTTGAAGGTATCTTTAGAAGATGTTGTGGATATTTCTTTTCTTTTGGCAAAAAGAGCTCATGGCTAAACTTGAAGTTGAAGGCTTTTTCTCGTACTTGGATTTTAAATCATTAATAGGTTATCATATGTTCGTCCCATAAAATTCTTCTTTTAATCTTTATTTCAGGGATTTGGGAATTATTAATGTCTATCAATTCAATGATACAACTTTATATAGTTGGATAAGTATCTGCTAAAGGCATATTTACAAACTTTTATTGAGATCATGAGAAATATTATAGCTTATCCAAAGTCTAGGATATATAGAATGAGATCAATTTCTTATTCTAGCCTGAAAAAGAATCTACTCGATAAAAATTTTAGAATAATTTCAACCATTAATTTTCCAATATCAAGGATAATGGATATGCTATCTTTATGACGATGTTAAGACCTTTTTATGATTGATGATCACCATTGGGACCCTTTGAATGAGATAAAGAAATGAATTTAAAAGGATAAATAGGGTGGCATTGGTAAAAACTTGTCCTAAAGAAATTGATACAAAAAGGTCAAGGTTTATTAAGACTAATTTAAGTAAATGTTTTTTTCATAGGAATTCTTTAAAAAGCAGACAAATCAAGTTATAACATCCTTTAATCTTCAAATATAATAGCCCAATCAGTGTCAAAAAATACTACTAAACACCAAGTCTAAAGGTTAATTTGGAAAGTCGTTAACAAGGATAAATTTTCAAGGTTGAGGCATAAAAATTCTGAAAGGTTATCCTGAAAAGAATCAATATTTGGGCATTTAATTCAACTTTTTGTTAATATTGTGAAATTTTCATAGGTTCAAATCATTTTTTAATTAGCCTAAAAGGTTCTCATTAATGGGAATGTTTGCTAAATTAGATGAAGTTCCAAGGCCTTTAAGTTTGTGCCATCATATTATCTAAGACTCAATAATCATTCAAAAAGATAAATTTACAAACAGATTCCTTGAAATAGCCTGACAGCTCAAATAGCCTTGTCTAATTGAAATGTACTTTGTTAGGTATGTAATATAGACCATGGTTTAGGTTTAGAAAAAAAAGATAAATAGGCTCAAATCAAGTGTTTAAGGGTTATTAAATCAAAGATCACTTTTCTTCAGTAGAACTCGACCCCGCATGTCTTCTAAGGCAAAACATATCTATATTCCTTCACCTACTTTTGTTTGCTTTCTTCTTCATTTTGAAAGGACTTGAAATTTGAACTTTCTTGATTTATTTTTTTTTTACTTTGAAAAACTTGAAATTTGAACTTTTTTTATGTTTTTACTTTGAATATTTGAACTTTCTTCATTTTTCACTTTGAATATTTGAACTTGAACTTGTTTTAGTCTTTAAAGTTTACCTTATAACATCTGACTTAGTCTTCTTGCAAAATTTTCTTTTTTTGATTTCAAAGCTTCACCTCATTTGCCCCATAATGTGGAAGGTGATCCTTGGTTAGGGTTTAAAAAAAGAAAATAAATTATTTGACTTAAAGGGGACTACAAAGGGAATAATTTTCTATATTTGTGAAGGGATAGCGAAAGAAGGCCATTTTTTATCTTAAACATAACCGTCTGAATTGGCAACCATTTCACTAGGAAAAAAGGTTGTTTTTTTTTCTGAAATCATTTTAAGTACCTTAATAACATGACATTGCACTAATTTCTAAAGACTTAAGGAATGCTTCTCAACATTTTTAGTTTTATAGCCACTGATGACTAGTTGAGCCTTTAGGAAAGAAAATCGGATTGGCTTGGAAAAATTATCAAATCTCATATCTTATGTATCAAAAATTGGTTTGAAAAGGTTTTATTCAAATAAAAAGGGGATTTTGACTCATGTTTACTCTTATTCTTCCTGAATGAAAGATTTGAAAGACTGTCATGCAAATTATGGCAAAAGATTATCAAAATGAGGGAGATCTGGGAATTACTATCATTATTTTAACACATGTTTAACTTTTGATATCTGAATCTTTTAGGAACATAACTTATTTGTAAGACATTCAAGGAATCTATAGAAAAGAACATTTAGGTGTGAAAGGTCTCTAATAATGAAAGATCTATAGTGGAATATCTAGGATAATCATATATGTGAATGACCTTTCTGAAAGAGTTTAACCTAATAATGGCTATCTATCAAAAGAAAATTTTTTCAAAATGTTCTGATTACCCTAGATATTAGAAGTCATTATGAACAAAATTCATGGTTTATGACAGTATACATAGTATTTACAAATCAAGAATTATTTCATAATTTTGCAGTTTCTAAAAAAAGTAATATATAGAGTTATAGAGCCAAGATAGAAATTGCCACTGATTGGCACACTACCATAAGATCGATTACCCTTAGACCAATCATCCTTAATAAGCCTTCACCAGCTTTAAATTTTTGCATCCCTAAGCGCTGAATTGTAGATCAGCCAGTGGAACATGGGTAGGTGTATCAAACTCTAAGTTCTCAAGCTCAAAATTCCACAAGATATATGGTTATTTCCTATCATCTCAATTATGCCATCTCTTTACTAAATTCTTAGCAAAGCAGATGAATCCAAAGGTGCATGGCATGGCAAATAACCATCTAAGCAATCCAATTAGAATTTAAAAAATTATGTGATTCCTGCTTTAGGTAAAAAGGTTTCCAGGCTTTATTAGAATAATAGGGATCTTCTAATTTTGAGCAAAGGAAAAAACTCGGTCTAGGAAATAGTAAAGCATAAAAAACCTTTCTCTTTTTTATTTTCTACTTCTAAGAATTGCCTAAGCCGCTTGTCAGATCTCTTTGCCTTTCAGAACTTAAGGTCAAAAAAGTTTGTGTACAAGGTTGTGAGGTATAGGATAAACCTATTGAAATTGCTAAATGATAAAAGATAGGGACAAAGACATTGCTCAAATGGATTTTTTCATTTTCTTGACTCACTATGATTGTGATAGAATTATTTTCTTATCCTATATATGTTTCATGTTACCCCTTGGTCAATAAAGATATGCATTATTGGACTAACTCCCCTAGGATTGAGTACGTTAAGGTAATTGCCTTTCAACTTCTACCTCCTTGGATCCCCGGTAAAAGTGTTGGTATGATAAAAATTGAGCAGTTTGAAGTAATTATTGTTCAACTTGTACTCCATGGATTCCTGACAGAAGTGTTGGTATGAGACAGGACTATTTGTAATAATAATTTTTTTGGTCATGGTTTTGATTTTGCAAGGACCTTCCCTTGTTAAAATCAAGGACCGCTAAGGCTTTTTATGCAATAATTTTTGCATCTATCCCTTCTGAAAAGGCGCTAATGTTAATGTGGATGGCTAGTGTCCACTACCTGTATATCTTAAATGTTAATGAATTGTCTTTAAATTTGTACTCCACCAGATTTCTGGCAGAAGTATTGGTATGATACAGGATCATTTGTGAACTTCTTTTGATCAAAGCATTGCTTTTGTGATGACCTTTCCTCCATAGCTTCTTTTTACTTTTTACTTGCTTGAATGTTTTGGTGTATTCGGGGTTCCCATCTCTCTTCATTGTTTTAGACTTATTCCTACTCGTCTTGTCAAGTAATGCCTTCATTTTCTATCTTGTAATTCCATATCACCTACAAATTATGGTAGATGCAAGAATCCAAAGAATTCAAGTCATGATTCCACGTTACTATTTCACCAACCTAAATTTTCCTATTGATCCATTATACAAAACCATATTTACAAGATTCAAAAGAAAAAATAGCTGAAAGGAATTACTTTTGCAAGTACTTAAAAATTATGAATGCATGAGCATATGAAAATGTGAACTTTGCAAATGTAAAAAGTTATGCATAAATGCATTTTCAAGTTTCCATAGGATATGAATCTCATGCCAAAAATTAAGAAAAATCCTTCACAATATAACAAATGAATGCGAGAAATAAACAAAAAAGTAAAATGTATCATAGTAACATAATATACACTTATTAATATCAAGAAAACTAAATTATAAGAGTAAAAGGTTAGAAGTATCTCCCCATGTGTACTTAATTTGGTAATTTCTATAAGCAGGTATGGTTCGAACTAGGTGAGTCCCCTATAGCTCATTACATGAAGATTGGGTTAGACATCTAAATAGGTTCTCGAATTTCTCTTTGAGTCTAGAAAGAACTAACTAGGTTCCTTAATCATTACCTATCACGGATTTATGTTGGAAAGGGTTCAATTTGAGTAAGAGTATCTTTTAAGCCCATAACGAGGCTAACACCTTGGAAGCATAGGAATTTACACCTAATAGGCTTTTCACTAGCCTAGACAGAGACTAACACCTTATAACAAAGAGCTACTTTGCCCCCTCCTAAAATATTGGATACCTATGCCTCCTCCATACAGTTAGAGGAGAATCTAATGCATATGGATGTGCATAGTGTGTGGGGGAACAATTTACCTTTTATGACTTGACACTTTCAAAAATAATAAAAACCCTTATCCTAAATGCCCAATAAAAATAACGCTACAAAAAAAGAACAAAAGAGTTAGTGAAATATGTGAATAACATATAGCAAGATTTCTATATAAATCAAGAATGTAATAAAAATTTTGTTTCGAAAATATTGAGAATTATAGTTAAATACCGATTAAAAATAAATTAATAAAAATTATTTAACACATGATTAATCTTAGGCCTGACTCTCTAACCTATCCTCGGTGGAGTCGCCAAGCCATCATAACATAGCTAGATACGAATCTTAACTAGCCCGACTTAAAATGAAGGGTGTACCCATTATTCTAATATATATCCATATATCATTATATTCTTTTATTTGGGGCCTATTACATTATTATTATTATTCTTTATGTTATTTTCTATCTGGGGACTGAGTTGTTAAGATGAATCACTCACTAGACTTCTCTAAATAGTCATTACAAAGTAACTATTTTCTGGAGTCACCACTAATCTTATTTTGGCCAGGTGAGATTGGATACCTCCAGAGTTTATATTTTTGAGGCTTACAAAACCTCTAAAAACAAACTTTGAGGTCTACGCTTATACTAGAAATCACATGAAAGGGTCTGAAATCGGTTACAATCACAAGTAAGGATCGATTTTCTCATGATGCTCGACAATCGATGCCTTATTAATTCCATGCTAACCTAAATTTTGATTTTTATTCAATTTCAATATTTGATATTTAATTATAATTCTCATATTTCAAAAATTAAATTTTAGAAAACAAATTTATTATTCTAGACGAGAAAATCGAGTTTTAATGTTTTTAAAAATTAAAATATCTTCTGTACCCTCTCGAAGAACCAAGAGAACACGAAAGTTTTTATCATTCTCTATTGTACCCTGTTATAGAACCTGTGGAATGCGGAAGGTTTTATTTTTACAAAAATTAAAAAATCTCAACTTTCATTTTAAAAAGGGTGTATCATTATTAAATAATCTTTAGAACTCTGAATATTCTAGTAGTAATTCCACATATTAATTTAATTAAGAGACATTGCCTTAATTTTTTTTTTAAAAAAACTAGTTTTATTAAAAATATTGACCCTAAGACCTAAAAATGGTCTAATATGATGAACCTATTCCTAATGCATACTTTCGACATGAAAGTACCCAGTATTCACATAGGACTTGGTTCTAACACAAATTTATAAAAATATCCTTAAGGTATACCTTTGATGTAAAAATATCCTGGTTATCTTAAGAACTTATCCTAAATATGCACCTTTGGCCTAAAAGCATCTTGGTGCTTATCTAAGACTCAACTGGAGGGAAATTACCAAAATGCTTATAGGGTTTACCTTCGATATGAAAATATCTTGATAACCCTAATGGACTTTAAAATGATCTTAGAAGGCTAAAATAATTGCAAATGTTCACCTTTAGCGTAAAAGCATCTTGGTGAGTAAAATTACCAAGATGCCCTTAGAGTAAACCTTCGATATGAAAGTATCCAAATAAACCTAATTGACTTTAAAATGATCTTAGAAGGCTAAACCAATCTTAAATATTCACCTAGGCATAAAAAGCATCCCAGTGAGCAAAACTACCAAAATGCCCCTTGGGTATACCTTCAACGTGAAAGTATCTTGGTAACCCTAATGGATGCTAAAATATTCTTAAAAGGCTAAACCAATCCTAAATATTTACCTTTGGCGTAAAAGCATCTCGGTGAGGAAAATTACCAAAATGTCTCTAGGGTATACCTTCAACGTGAAAGTATCTAGTAACCTTAACGGACATTAATATGATGATGAAATGACAAACCTATCCTAAATATGCACTTTTGACATAAAAGTATTTGGGTTACTATCTAGGACTCAGTTCTAGGTAAAATTACCAAAATGCCTTTAGGGTATATCTTCGACATAAAAGTATCCTGGCACCCTAATGGACACTAATGCGATGATGAAATGACAAACATATCTTAAACATGCACCTTTGGCATAAAAGCATCTCGATTACTGTCTAGGACTCAATTCTAGGTAAAATTATTAAAATGGCCTTAGGGTATACCTTTGATATGAAAGTATCCCGATACCTTAACGAGCACTAATATGAAGATGAAAGATAAATTTACCCTAAGTGGGGAAATTAGCGTTCAAAAATTAGCTTGAAATGCAAAAATTACAACTAAGCCCTAAACTTTCAAAAAAATATTTTGTACCCTACGGAGAACTGAGAGAATACAAAAAATTTTGATAATTTCTATACCCTCATAGAAGACCATAGCAATGATAAAAATATTTGAAAGTGACGAAAATGACCATTTTCCCCTAAATACTAAAATTTGCTTTTAGTCCTTAAACTTTTTAATTTTGCATTCTGGTCCCTACGTAAAATATCATCAATTAACACCAAATATATCATGAAAAATTACGAAAATCACACCAAAAGTCACAACATGAATTCAGCCAAGCACCCATGGCCTTGAAGTAATTTTTTCATATTTTACAAACTAGTCCTTAAAATCTGTAAAATTGAAAAATGACCCCAAAATGATATAAAATGCATAAAACATATTCAAATATACTAAACTAAGCATAAAAACACTTCTATAATTATCCATAAGCAATGGGTCAAGCATTGCCAGCCATAGAAAAAATTTTATGGCTTTTGTAATTTAGTTCTTAATATTTTTATATTTACAAAATAAGCTAAATAAAATTAAAACATCACAAAATCAGCCCCTACATGATTCTGCCATCATAATATTTTAGCAAAAATAATTATTTCCATCACATATTTTAATAAATATTAATATACATACATGTTGCAATTTTTACCAAGCATAAATAAGCATTAAAAAACATTAAAAAATGAATAAATTTATATAAAACAACGTGAAAATATTAAGAAAAATTACATAAACATATATACATGAAAATAACAATAAATATCAACAAATAAAAACAATCTAAAAAAAATCAAATTATTTCTAATAAAAATTAACTAAAACAACAAAGTAAAAAATTTTAATCATAGCCATCTTATTTAGCCTTTGAACATGAACAAAAATTCATAAGCACAAGTATTCATTTGGCTTATTAAAAAGAGGAATCAAACAAGAAATAAACAAAAATTAAGAAAATTACAAGAATTTTACCTTGAAGATGCTTGAAACTCTAGGTATTTTTTGTGTTTTTTCTTTTTTTTTTTCCCCATGGAAATTGCTAGATCCAAAAGACTTAAAAAGAAGAAAACCACTACTTATTTGTAATGGATGAAGGATGTCAAGGTGGAGTTTCCACCAACTTCTACCAATTTCTTTATTTCTTTTATTTAATATTTATTATTCTTTTATTTTTTTGATTTGATTTAAATTAATTAATTTTGTCATTTACTGAATTGCATCATGCATAATAACATCAATTCTAAATACTTTTAGAAGATATTTGTATAATTTGTCAAATTATACCGTAAATATTAATTAAAAGGATTGAATTATAAAAATTAAAAATTATGTATTTGAAACAAAATTTCATATGATTGATTTAATTTGATCTAATAATAAAATAATTTTTATGTCCAATAAAAAATTAAAAATAGCAAACTAGTAAAATTTTACGAGAAAAACCCTTATTGAGAAAAATTACTATATGTAAAAAATGCAAAATTCATAAACAAATTGAATTTGAAAAACTGATTTGATGTGAATTAAAAAATAATATTTGAAGATTTTTAAAAATTATAAACTTATAAAAATCTTACTAAAAAAAATTTATAAAGTATAAAACCCTTTATCTCAGCAATAAAAAAATTCTAAAACTCATAAAATAAATTAAATTTTTCAAAACTAATTTAATATGAATTAAACAATAATATTTAAATAATTTTAAAAAATATAAACTACAAAAAATCCTCCTAAAAAATATACAAAGTAAAAAATTCTATATTTTGGAAATGGGAGAAATTATGGAAGAAAATGAAAAACTCAAGAAATAAAATGAATTTTGAAAACTAATTTAATATGAATTTAATGAAGATATTTAAAGAATTTAAAAAATTAAAAATTTAGAAAAGCTCCCTCGACAAAATTTACGAAGTGAAAAACTTTATATCATGAAAACGGGGGAAATTCTGAAAGAAAATGTAAAACTCGTAAAATAAAATGAATTTTTTAAAATTGATTTAACATTAATTAAACAATAATATTTGAAAAATTTTAAAAATTAGAAACTTAGAAAAATCTTCGTGAAAAACTTTACGAAGTAGAAAACTCCGTATTCTAGAAATGGAAAGAAAATGTAAAACTAATAAATGAATTTAAAAAAACTGATTTAGTGATGGCTAAATTGAAATATTTAAAGAATTTTGAAGTTCAAAACATAAGAAAATTACTTCAAAAATTTTACAGATAAAGGAAAACTTGTATTTTAAAATCAAGAAAATTATAAAAATATGTATAATTTTAGAAAAAAATGAATTGTATCCATTATATTAATCAAAATATTAATTTATAAAAATAATAAAGATCAAAATTGAAATTTGAGACAATTTTTACCTAAAAAAATTTTACGAGTATAATACTCGTAATACTACAAAAAATTCAAAATTAATTACAAAAGTGGTCAACTTGATACCTTGTGGTATGAAATGCCAATATGAATTTTTTCTTAAATATTTTTTATTTTTGGGGTGAGTATCGGCATTAATACCACACTGGTATCAGTAAATATATATGATAGTCAATTTTGAAATTTTATGAAAAATTCTCAAAAAATTCCTAAAAATGAGAAATTTGACAATAATATCATTTGCAAAGATGGATTTTCAAAATTTGAGAAGAAACTATTAAAAAATAATTGTTCTCTTAAATATTCGTCCTGTATACCTAAAATTAAAAATCAAAATATGACTTTTTTTGTCAGGTGAACTTACGACCATTTTAATATGACTAAAAAAGTCTTGAAAATGTCTTGTTCATCTGAAAAAGATCATTCCCAATGAGAGTGGCCGTTAAGTTCTCAATCTCAAATATTCAAGATTATATAAAGATAAACCTGGACAAAATTAGGTGTCTATAGTTAGAAAAATGAAGTACTTGCAAAAGCATCCTTTTTGGTTACTTTTGAATCTTGTAAATATGGTTATGCATAATGGATGAATCAAAAATATCAGTTCATGAAACAATGGTATTAAGTTATGATCCGAATTCTTTAATAATTTCCATGTTTGATATTTAACCAATTGTTTAGCCCTCAATTTATACCATTAAATATAATTTTATATACTTATTCATTAATACATTTATTTATTTATTTATTTTATCAATTTCTCCATATTCACGCAAAGATGATAATAAAGATTAATGTTAATAAGGTACATATATATTCCCACGGATAATTTAGTTTTTTTATATTTTTTTATTTGAAGTGAATAATATGGAATTGCAAGATAAAAATGAGACATTATTAGACAAGATGAATAGAAACAAGTCCTAGAACAACAAAGGGAAATGGGAGCCACGAATATTCCAAGCCATTCAAGGAAGTAAAAAGAAAAAAGAGTTATGGAGGAAAGGTCTCCATAAAAACAAAGCCTTGACCAAAAGAAAATTATAAATAATTTTGTATCATTTTGTAATTCCATACCATACCAACGCCTATGTTGGGGATCCAAGGAAGTGCAAGTTGAAAGGTGATTAACTCAAAGTACTCAATCTTTGGGGAGCCAGTCCATAATACATATTCTTGTTGACTGCAACAGATAACATATATGGGATGATAAAATAATTCTATCATAGTTGATGGTGGCTGAGACAATAATAAGTCAAGAAACTGAGAAAATCCATTCAAACAATGTTTTTGCTGCTAGCCTTTTATTGTTCAACAACCTCAATAGGTTTATTCTATACCTCACAGCCTTTTATGCTAACTTTTTTACTCTAAGTTCTAAAAGGCGAAGAGACTGGGAAACAGTTTAGGCAATTCTCAAAAGCAAAAAATAAAAAAGAAAAAGGTGTATCATTCATTATATATTTCCTACACCAAGCTATTTCTTTTGCTTGATCAAAATCAGATGATTTCTGTTATTCCAACAAAGATTAACAAATCTCGCTACCCAAAGTGGTATAATCAGAGCGTCAGGGTGCAACACTTTTTGTATAAGTATTTCAACAACCAATGCATGTTGCTCAATGTAAGGATAATTTGGTTATTCAACGTGTTTAATTAGAGAATCACATGCCATTGTTTGACTTGAATTGCTTAGATGATTACTTGCCATCCTATGAGCTTTCAGATTTATCCTCTTCTAAAGAATTTAGTAAAGAGTCATATAGTGTTTGTCCTCATGGCATGATTGAGATGATAGGAAATAACCACGCATCTTATGGAATTTTTTATCTTGGGAACTTAAAGTCTAATATGCCTTATGATGTTTCACTAGCTGATTTACAATTCAGCCCTCAGGGATGCCAATCTAGCAAAAATTTAAAGTTGGTGGACATCTATTAAAGGCTATTGTCTAAGGTTCATCGACCTTCTAGTAGTATGCCAATTAGGGGCAATGTTTATCTTGACTCTAAAATGCTGTATATTACTTTTTAGAAACTATGAATGTTGAAATGAATTTTAGTTTTAAATAGTATGTGTAATGTCACCAACCATGAATTTTGTTAATAATGATTTCTAGTATCTAGGATAATAAAAACATTTTGAAACTTTTTTCTTTGATAGATGATTATCATTAGGTTTGAACTCTATCAGAAAGGTCCTTTACTTCCATATATATGATTACCCCAAACATTCAACTATAATCTTTTCACCACCAGAGACCTTTCACATCTAGATTTTTTTTATGGATTCTTCAAAGGTTTTACGCATAAGTTATGCTTTTAAAAGATTTAGATATTGATGACATATATTAAAATAATGATAGTAATTTCAAGATCTCTCTCATTTTGATAAAGTTTTGCCATAATTTCCATGACATTCTTCCAAATCCTTAATTTAGGAAGAATGAGAGTAAAAGTGAGCCGAAAACACCTTTTTTTTTCCAAACAAGACTTTTTTAAACCAATTTTTGATACATAAGATATGAGATCCAAGATCTTTTCTAGGCCAATCTGATTTTCTCTCTTAAAAGCTTAACTAGTCGTTGAGGGCAATGAAGCAAAAATGTTGAAGGGCATACCTTAAGCCTTTATTGAGTGCAATGTCATTTTATTAAGGTGCTCAACATGATTTTAGAAGAAAATTATCCTTTTTGCTAGCGAAATGCTCGACAATTCAAATGGCTATGCTTGAAATAAAATATTCCCTTCTTTCTCTATCTTTTTTCAAATATAAAAAATTATGCTCTTTGCAATCCCCTTTGATCCTGATAATTTATTTTTTTCTTTAAACCCTAATCAAGGATTACTTTCCATAATAAAGGGAAAATGAAGTGAAGCTTAGAAATTAGAAGAAGGAGATTCCATTTTTAAGTCACAAGAGGACCAAGTTAGATGTCATAAGGCAACATTTGAAGACTGAAGGAAGTTAAGTTTCAAGTTCAAATATTCAAAGTGAGAAATAAAGAAAGTTTGTGTTTCAGGTTCAAATATTCAAAGTGAAAAATAAAGAAAGTTTAAATTTCAAGTTTTTCAATGTAAAAAAAATCAAGAAAGTTCAAATTTTAATTTTCTTTAAAATAAAGAATGAAGAAAGCAAAAGTGGATGAAGAAATGAAGATGTGTTTTGCCTTGAAAGACAAGCTAGATTCAATTCCTTTTGAAAAGAAGTGATCCTTGATCAATTAGCCTTAAACACTTACTTGGGTCTATTTATCTTTTTCTTTCTTAACCAAGATCTATGGCCTACATTACGTACATTTCAATCAGACATGGCTATTTAAGCTGTCAGGTTATTCCTAGGAAGCTCTTTAAAAATACATCTTTTTGAATGATTTTTGAGTCTTCAATAATATGATGGGCAAGCTTACAAACGTTGGAATTGCTCTTAAATCAACAAAGATAGCCACTAGTGAGAACCCTTCAAGCTAATTCAAAAATGATCATAAACCCATGAAAATTTCACGACATTAATAAAAGGCTAAGTCAAATGCCCAAACATTGATTCCTTTCAAAATAAACTTTTAGAATTTTATGCCCAACCTTTGGAATTGATGCTTACCAAAGGCTTTTTAGATTAACCCTTCGAGACTTAGTGTTTACTAGCATTAGGTTAACATTTGTCAGGCTACTATATTTAAAGATTAAAAGGATGTTGTAACTTGATTGTTTGCCTTTCAAGGAACTTCCATGGAATGAACATCCGCCTAAATTTAGTCCTGATAAACCTTTAATTTGTTATATCAATTTCTTGAAGATGTATTTTAGTAGTGCCAGCTTATTTGCCTCTAAATTTATTTTTTCATTTAATTTAAAGAAGCCCTGAATAGTGGTTATCAATTAAAAGAAAAAGTTTTAACATCATGATGAACATAACATATCCATTATCCTTAATATTGAAAATCCATGGTTGAAATTATTTTGGAATTTACATAGATTTTGATCAAGTAAACTTTTTTCCTAGGTCAAAATGAGAAGGCGATCTCATTCCATTAATCCTTGAATTTGGATGAATTATGATACTTTTTATCATTTCAATAGAAGTTTACGAATAGGCCTTGCACTAATATTTATCCAGTTGCATAAATTATATTTGTAAATTGCTTAAGACTAATTTGATTTTTGATAATTTTTCAAGAAAGACTGAAGCATTCCATTAAGAAATCTACTACCTTTTCGTGCGATCCTATAGTCAGGTGGGTGAACAAGGCTTTAAAGAAGCTTTAATGGTGATATTCAAAGCATTTAAAAGTTTTCATTCAAAAAAAAAAGTTTTCAAAGTCTTCGATGGTGATATTCACAGCATTTAGAACTTTTCATTCAGAAAATGTTTTCAGAGCTTCAATGGTAATTTTGAAGCATTCAAAAAAAGCTTCGATGGTGATATTTGAAGCATTCAAAAGTTTTCATTTAGAAAATACACTCAAAGTCTTCGATGGTGATATTTGAAGACAAAGCTTTGATGGCAATATTTGGTTTTCATTCAAAAAATGTTTTCAAAGCTTTTATGGTTATTAGAAACATCCATAAAAGTTTTCAAAATTCTTTAAGGCAACTTCATTTGGTGAAGCAGAAAGATCAACAAAGTTTCATAATCACCAAGATACTTCTATGCTAAAGGTGTATAAGGGAAATAGGTTTATTTGTTATTAGTCAGCGAATATTTTGGAGCTATTTTTGGGTACTGAGTAAAAAACTACAGGATTTGGTTTTCTTGATATGTGAATGTGTTTTTGGAAGCTAAAACAAGCTGGAATCTAGAGTCCCTCAGCTAAGATATAAGTTGTCTATTTATACTAGCATTTTGGAGCTAAATTGGAGGTGTTTTTGGTCATTTCTCTAGGGGACAAAGTGATGTCAGCTTGATGGCTATAGAGTGGCTATAGGGAGCAACTTGCTACCAATGTGATGGACATAGGGTGGCTGGTTTAAATGCTAAAATGATTTTCCAACAAATAGGGTGGCTAATGGTGATCTTGGTCAACAAACTAGGGAAGAGTAGGGTGATCATGTGACATTGACCTTTTTAATCTAATTTAAACTTCAAAAATGTTTTGATTAATTTAAAAGTCCAAATTCATATCTAGTATAGGTTTTGATCTTTTTTTATGCAAAGAAACAAGTTAAAATCAAGTTTTGGATCAATGGTAGACAAGTTAAAAATTCTTGAATCGTGGAAAATAGCCTACATGTATCGATACATTGCCAAATGTATTGATATATTTGGTCTAAAAACCTTGAGTTTATTGATACAATGAACATTCTATCGATACAATGATCATTGTATTGATACTATGAACCATTATGAACCATTATATCGATACATGTTGATATGTATCAATACATTTCTTTATGGAATACATATTTTGGTCTTGGCATGGCCTAGTATCGATAAATGAGCTCCTGTATTAATACATAAGCTTATGTATCGATACATTTACATGTTGTATTGATAGGAATAGGGACATTTCAAATTTTTGGATTGTTGGAGCATTGTATCGATACATGAGAACCATGTATCGATACATTTAAGCAAAATTATGAATTTTCTCATATCTTTTATCCCCTGACACCTTGAACTATGTCTTTTGATGCCAAATCTTTGCATTTATCATTGATATGATCCATAGGCCTTCTTAACCTCCTCAAAAATACTTTTTCATCAGGCGATATGTCACCTAGCGATTATCGCCCCCTCTCACGTCCATGCCTCAGGTTGCTAAATAAATTAGCTCAGACAAAATAAGATGTCTAGGTTGCCCCTCTTTGACTATTGTTGATAATCTGGAATAGAACAATGACAAATAAACACTATTTTATCTAGGGTGGAATGACCCTCCCTACTATGGTGTTAGGTTTTATAAGGTTTAACCCCCTTAGGCAGTTGTAGAGTAACGTGAACTTTTGATATGGGTGCCGCCAGCATGTACAGTTTTTAACTTAAGCTTGGGTGCCCTCAGCTCATGTGGGCTTTGATTCGAGTACTGCCAACTTGTATGGGCTTTGACTTAGACTTGGGTGCTACTAGCTTGTATAGGCTTTGATTCGAGTGATGCCATCTTGTGCGGGCTTTGACTCAAACTAGGTGCCACCAACTTGTGTGGGCCTTAAAAAGGTGCCACTAACTTGTGAGCTTTGAAAAAAGTGCCACTGTCTTATAGGCTATGAAAAGGGTGCCACTGACTTGTGAGCTTTGAAGGGGTGCCATTGACTTGTAGGTTTTGCCATTGACTTGTAGGCTTTGAAAAATGTTCTATTGACTTATGGGCTTTGAAAAGGTACCACTGAATTGTGGGCTTTGAAAAGGGTACCACTGACTTTTGGGCTTTGAATAGGGTGCCACTAACTTATGGGCTTTGAAAAAGGTGCTATTGACTTATAGGCTTTGAAAAGCTAGCACTGACTTGTGGGCTTTGAATAGGGTGTTACTAACTTGTGGGCTTTGAAAAGGGTGCCACTGACTTGTGGGCTTTAAAAAGGTGCCACAATTTATGAGCTTTGATGAGGTGCCACTGAGTTATGGGCTTTGAAAAAGGTGCTACTGACTTTTAGGCTTTTAGAAAGGTGCCACCAATTTATGGGCTTTTAAAAAGGTGCCACTGACTTATGCGCTTGATGTGGGTATGATTAGCATCCAGTTGTTTGCAGACAAGTTTTTTGCCATCAGCTTGTATGGGCTTAAAAAGGTTTCTTGATAGGTGCCTCTTGAATAACGCTTTGTTTATGAAGCTTAAAGTTCTTGCCAGGGGATCCTTGGATGTTTAGTGAACCCAGCTTGAAGTAACTTTCCAAAAATCATGATGTGTGATGGTAATGTGAATGCATGATGTGGAATGCTATCAGGATTGCATGATGTGAAGTCTAATATGAGAGATAGCCATAGTTTTTCTTGTACGTCATTCAGACTCTCATAGGGATGGTGATTCGTCTTGGTTGCAACTATGGATGGGAATTTTCCTAACCCACTGGGGATTGTGGGTTGTCTTGGCTCCATTGGGGATATGATAAAAAATCTATTCTTAAGCATTTAGATTATTGCATTTCCTGATTCGGGAGGCTCAATCATTTTCCTAGCAATTAGAAGGCATTGTTAACAATTTGGAGATTGTTTGACTGATTAGGTTGATGTCTCTGGTTTCGATAGGATTCTAATAGAACGCATGGGTTAATTTTTGGTTAGCTTAAAATGGTTTTTCTTGAGATATGGCTTGTGAAAGCAAGAAAAGTTTGGTGTATGGTCATGCCGAGTAGGTGTTTGGACACGAAAAGTGCATGATCTTGATGATCAGGGCCTGAGTAGAGTTCTCTCTGCTTTTCTTTTCCTTTCAATGTAATATCGAGATGTCCTGATGCATATTTAAGTTGATTATCAAACATCATCAGTTAAATGACAAGTGCAATGTGAATTGTACAGGGGTTAAAAGAAACAAGGTAATATTTATTCATGACAAAAAAAGATACAACTTACTATACTTTTTGACAAACAAGTGATTCGGTGGTAAGAAGTATGATCTTTTAGGCGGAAGATGCCTCTAACGATCATGACATGAATATTCTTTAAGTGCTTTCCAAGATCTTTCTCAAACAATGAATGTGACTAGTATGAGCTGATCTTTGGAAGATCCCTACGATTGCTTCACTTTGTTCTGTAAGTGATCTCAATCTATGCCCTATCAAAATTGATCTTCTCAAGTTGCCCTTGCGAGTTTTCAACTATAGTCAGGTTGGTTGCCTAGATGCCCTTTTCAGATTTTCATCTGGACCCTTTTTTTGTTTTCTTCTTTTCTTTATTTTTTTGTTTCTATTTTTTTTATTTTTTTTGAAGGACTTCTTTTCAGGTTTTCACCCTCTACATGTAATATTTCTTGATGAAATCTGAGTTGGCTGGGTTGGGCAAGGCATTGCCGTCTATTTCTGACAAGATTAGGGCCCCTCTGGAAAAGGCTTGCTGCACGACATACGGTCTTTCCCAATTAGTGGTTGACTTGCCCCGTGCATCTTTATGAATTGAGAGGATTTTTTTCAATACCAATTCACCTGTGTGAAATTGTCATGGGCACATTTTTTTGTTTTCTACTCAGATTATGCATCTTTGATACATTTGACCATGGCAAATGGCTTTCATTCATTTTTTCTCAATAAGGTTGAGCTGATAGTATCTGTTCTTGACCTATTCAGCCTCTTCAAGTTTGGTTTCCATCAAGACTCTGAGAGAAAGGATCTCGACTTTGATAGGCAATACAACTTCCATCTTATAAATAAAGGAGAATAGGGTAGCACCCGTAGAAGTGCAAACTAAGGTCCGATAGGCATGAAGTGCAAAGGATAGCTTTTCATGCTAGTCTTTGTAAGTCTTAGCCATTTTTTCAACTATTCTTTTGATGTTTTTGTTGGCCGCCTTGACTGCCCTATTCATTTTTGGGTGATAAGGGATAGAATTATGATGCTGGATCTTGAACTGTAAGTAGATCGCTTGCATCATTTTATTGTTTAAGTTGCTTGCCTTGTCTAAGATGATTTGGTTCGGGAGGCCATATTTATTAATGATGTCCCGCTTGACAAACTAGCAGACAGTTGATCTAATGACATTAGCATATGAGGTAGCTTCTACCCATTTGGTGAAATAGTCGATTGCTACCAAGATAAAACGATGTCCATTGGAAGCTTTAGGGGTAATCGGCCTGATCACATCCATGCCCTACATGGAGAAGGGCCATAGGACCATCATGACGTGAAGTGGCACTGGAGGGAATTGATTTTGTCCACATAGATTTGACACTTATGGCATTTTTAGGCATAATTGATGAGTCTTTCTTGAGGGTCAACCAGTGATAACCCGTTCTCATGATTTGCTTGGCCACTCGATGTCCATTAGCATGTATGCTGCAAATCCCTTCATGAACATCTTTTAGGATCCTTTTGGCTTTAGGAGTGTTATGCATCTAAGCAATACTCGATCGTGACTTATTTTGTACAAGATTTTTCCATCGAGAACAAATCCCATAGCCAGCTTTCTGATAGTCCTTTTTTCAGTCTCGGTTGCATGTTTGGGATATTGCTAATCCTTGATGTAACAAAGGATGTCATAGTATCACGATAGGCCATCCTTCTCTTTTTTTACACTATGATAATGTACCAGAGTTGTATGGATGCTCATCTGAATGGGAGCAACGTTTGACTCTTGGTTGACTTTAAACATGGATGACAAAGTAGCTAAAGCATCAACTATTTGGTTTTCTTCTCGAGGTAAGTGTCGAAAACTGATATCATCAAATTCTTTCTTGAGTTTTGCTATCAGCTTCCCATACTGCATAAGCTTGGTATCGTGAGTTTGCCATTCCTCTTTCAATTGGTAGATGACTAGAGCTGAATCACCGAATACCTGTAATGTCTTGATGTTCCACTAAATGGCTACTTGAAGCCTCATGACACAAGCTTCATATTTTGCGATATTATTTGTGCAGTTGAAGCTTAGCCTTGCTATGATCGGATAATGACTCCCATCGGGTGACATCAATATTACCCCAATTCCATGTCCTAAAGCATTTGATACTCCATCAAAATACATATTCCAGGATCGATCTTTGTTGAAGTCATTTTCATCTTCAGAAATACACATTAGATTTTTATCTGGGAAGTCAAAATTTAAGGGTTCATAGTCATCTGCTGCTTGACTTGCCAAAAAATTAGCTATCACACTGCCCTTGATGGCCTTTTGACTGACACAAGCAATGTCGTATTCAGAATGTAGGACTTACCATCTAGCTAACCTTTCTAATAGTGCAAGGGTTTCACATAGATAATTGATAGGATCAAGCCTTGCAATTAACCATGTGGTGTGATATAGCATGTACTGCCTGAGTCTCTCAGTTGTCCACACCAAAGCATAACATACCTTTTCGATTGCGAAGTAGTTGCACTCGCATTTTGTGAACATTTTGCTTGAGTAGTAGATTGATTGTTCCTTCTTTCTTGACTCATAATGCTGCCCTAATACACGACCAATAGACTTGTCAAAGACTGCTAAGTAAAAGATTAAAAGTCGATTAGGTACCAGCAACACTAACACTAGCAGGCTTGACAAATAATGTTTGCCTTTTCTCGCTCAATCTCCCTCCTATGTAGCTCAATCTCAGAAGGCGGTTCCTCTATTGGGATTTGTAGTATCTCGAAATTGGGTGGTGGCAATGGATCGTTGATACGGTGAAGTATCCATTATTCATATCCAGGAGTGGTAAGGCTTTCTTTCCAGTATCTTTCCATACAATGGATCTTCTTCCAAGGTTAGAAAGCTAAATGGACTTTTGCTTTATAATTGGGCTCTCCGCATTCAAAATCCCAATGTTCTAAGTCTTTGAAGAATAGGATGAATTGCTAGCACTGGAAGTGACGTACTACCAATAGAGGAGCATAATTGGTATTAATCCCAAGAGCAGTACATAGGTGTAGCTCCACATCTATACATAATCAATTGAGGGAACACCCATGGGGTTCTCCACATGATTTCTTCATCCTTAATGTTTCATAATTCCTAGACCTAATGCTTTTCTATCTTATCTTGATGACATTATTCCTGTAATGCCATGGAAAAAGGACTAATCTTGAAGAAGAAATTTTGCCTGGCTCTCCCTTTCTTAACACAGAGATGACCTAGGAGCTATATCTGGAGCAATGGGGCATGCCCTATAAACCTTCCTATTCTTATTCTTTTACAAAAGTTAAGGGTGCGGATGGTTTTGGTGATGATGGCAAAGCAGGGTTGATGTTGCAACATAGGTGAGAAAAGAAATCTGTGATTGTCGCCTCTACATAACCCAAAGTCTATGGGAATATGACAAGCTCGCAGATTGCCGGAGTGTAGACATCTTGAACTTTCTTTTAGTCAAAAAGATTTACCATGGCCTCTTTTAAGCTAGCTCAAGATATGTATTCACTACTCCCTTTTACTTTGACGTGACTATCAACCCATACTTTTGTGACTCCAAGAATTTGCCTCAACCTTTTCTTGAACGGAGGAGGCGATAATGCTTTGCAGTAATCTGGTCAGACTTAGCCCTTTCTATGTTAAGTAGCATTATGTATTCATTAATGGTACGGACTAAATCTTGTTGATTGAAGGTGAAACATCGGTAGGCTAGATTCCAAAACTATGTCACTGCTCGCAACAATCTATCATCCAACTGAACTCGAAGTAAGAGAGCTATATGCTTATACTTTTTAGTAAAGGCTTCTTTCTTGTTGTTATCCCAACTGTCCCAAATGTGCTTTAATTCTTGACAATTATTCTAATGAAAATCGATCTTGACCTCTTCATGTATTTCTGAGACATAGTTTAACTTTAGGATGTCCCCGTCTTAACGTTGGCGACTTCTGACTATGTTCTAACATTTTCAAAGGACTTGGTAGTGGAGATAAGTTGTTGCTCCATAAATGATGCCCCTTGCTGAACACCAAACTAGAACAATTATCCTAAAATAATGATAGTTATGATAGTTATGATGAGATGATACATGCACCAAAATACAAACAAAGGGAAAATAAGTTAGTAGAACATATAAGAGACAAATGTAAGGAAATAAAGAATTTAAGAACATCATAACAAAATATTCATAACATGTCTCAACCAAG